>DVVJ01000519.1:0-14639 GCA_018234505.1 Junonia neildi neildi
GAAACTCAAATAACTGAGCAAGGTAAATTATAATAAATTCATATTATTTTCCTTTAAATTTATTGATTTATAAATAAACATTTTCTTTAAATAATCTCTGTTATTTTACAGGTTCAATATATGCTCCATTAGTTTGCCGAAAATGTTCTAAAAAGCGAACTGAAAGAAAAGAAATTATAACTGAAATTGTTGAAACTGAAGAAAAATATGGACGTGACTTACAAATAATTCTTGAAGAATTTTACAAACCAATGCTAGTGGCTGGTCTACTTACGCAAGAGCAATTAAGTGCTATATTTTTAAATGTTGAAGAATTAATTGAAAACAACCAAGTATTATCAGAAAAATTAAGAGACGCACTCGAAATCGCCGTGGAACAAGGAGATGAGGTGCATATATTTTAAATTAATTACGTTCACAATAATGTACCTAGTAATAATTCTATATTTTTTTTTCGTTCTTACCCTTAAAATAATTTCGTATTTATTTTCAGGACTTACTGACGGTTAACGTCGGAAAGATCCTCTTGGAGTGTTCAGGCATGCTGACAGCTTTTCAGTCATACTGTGTCAAACAAGCAGGTGCCGCATTACTCCTAGCTGGTCTTGAGAAGGAGAAGGAACTCTTAAGGATATTCTTACGCGTCTCGCAAATGGAAAATGCGGTCCTGAGAAGAATGAATCTTAACTCTTTTCTCATGGTAACATTTAAAGAAATGATTTCTAACCATAAAATATTTAAACAACTTATAGTTTACTTTTGTTTTGCTTTGTGTTGTAAATGCCTTAAATAAAGCCTTTCACTTTTATTTTATTGTTTTTAGGTTCCGGTTCAACGCGTGACAAAATATCCGCTCCTTCTCTCACGACTGTATCGTGCAACACCCTCTTGCGCTTCGGAAAGAGAGGACGTGAAAGGCGCCCAACGCTGTGTAGAATGCAGGCTTGAAGAAATAAATGCTGCAGCCGCTGCAGCAGCAGCTGCAGCTAGGGACGTCCCTCTTTGGCGAAGACTTGCAGCCGCTAGACGAACAGCTCATGACCTGCATGTTGCAGACATTCGATTGCGAAAAATGGCAGTCGATGTACTGGATTGGAATCACGATGATGCTAGGCAAGTGTTCTTTGTAATATTTCCTTGCACTGAAAATATAAAATTAGTATCCCAAACGTCCCAAGATTTTTTGTTAAATTAAATAAGTAAGGGTTATCATAGGGATGATTTGTGAAATACATGTTACTTGAAAAATCGTGTATAAGATTTAAATTTCCAGGTTTGCAATGGAGGGCAAGCTGCTGTTTACACAACCAAACGATAACAACTGGCGAAAGGGTCGCACGATCAAGTTGATGCCGATCAATGCTCTTTTGGTAACTAATGGAAAGGTAGTTTTCATTTTTAAATTTATTTTATATTGTCTTAAATTTCTACTTAAATTAATTTTGATTATTTATTTATTTGTGTCTATTTCAATTTTGGCTCATATGGTATTTTGACAATTAGTACGTAATGATACCCGATATAATTCCCTTAACATTTCTGTTTCAGCCAACGATCGCACACAAAACGAACGAAATACGGGAAACGAGAGAAGCAAGGGATCGAGAGGCAAGGGAAAGAGAGGGAGATGCTCTTTTCGCACGCAGTGGAGTTAGAGAGGCAGCTCTGCTCTTAGTGAGGGAAAAGGCAGGAAGATACACGCTGCAGAGGGAGCCACTCTTCCTAGACCGCTGCGTTGTCGCCGCTGACCATGAACCGGAACACTTTTTCGAGGTCCACGAGATTACGACGAAGGATTCTTTTATTTTTAAGGTAATTTATTGTGTGTTAATTAGTGACAGTTTTAAATAAATCAAAGATGACCAAATTGATGAATGTAGTTAAATGTTTCTGGTTCACCAGTATCAACCAAACTTTTGTATGACACCTATAAACCCGTAGACGACTTCAATTAGTTCCATATTTTTAATTTATGTTGACTACATTTAAAATATTTTCACACAATACGTTAAAGTTAATTATGATATCGCAGTTCTTTGTCCATCGATCCTTGCTTACAATTCCATTAGGTTAAACCTAAAAGCGGTATGTCCGCGTTATCTGCTATTAGTGCATCGTCGAACGTAGTCAGCAGCCCCTGCAATATATTTAGTACAAGCCATTGAACTCTATTTACGATGGTACACGTCGGTTTATTTGGCACGCGATATTTTTGTTACATTATTGTGGTTTTCATGAACATTAATGAATCAATGTTATGTTATGAATACTAGACGTGTATGACATCGTTTAAAAAACCAAACAAAAAATAAATATGTTCCACTGAGTTTCTTTCGCGGTTTCTTCTCAGGTCTTAGGCTTAACTTTCCAAAACCGTAGTAGATTTATTTATTTGCTTTTGTGTTTCAATAAAACATAGTTTCTGAATGGACGAATGTATATTCCATACAAAGCTGAAACAGTTCAAATGAATTATTAGGACTTAGCTTATTATGATAACAGAACTTGTACTAAGTACATTTCAGATAAGGTTAAATACTTATTTATATTTTAAACGGAATTATATTGAAATTAATTTAAAATTGTATACATTTGCAGGCAGAAGAGAGTGGTCGCACGCGCACGTGGTACCGTCAGCTGCAATACCACGCGCAAGGCGCAGGCGCGTGGAGGAAGCGACGAAACGCACTCGCCAACATTATGATAAACCCGATGCTTACTAGAAACTAGACTAAGGCTGGCGCCACACATTCGTAACACATTGACGAAGCAGGATAACCTTTTGACATTTGACCGTAAATTATTTAAAAAAAAAAAAGTATTTCCATAGCATTATAAATCATTGGTGAACTTATGCGAATGTCTGGTGCCGGAATACTAACAAAAACGGTACTTAAACCCGCCTCGAAATACTAAAATGCATTTGATTCGGTTAAATTAAAATTAGGAATCTCATATTTTTTCCAGATCGTATATATACGTATATCAAAATTATTTCCGTAGTCTAAAATATATGTTTTATTGTATTTTATTATTATTATGTTTCCGAAATCTCTCGTACAGCGACCTGTCATAAAAAGTGCCACAGATAAAATAAATTAATCACTAAATAGTTCATTATTTTAGTTTTCGAGTAACCATAATATTTTATTATTTTAATAGTTTAACAATAAAAGTTGGTTTATGTATTTTTTAATATATCTATAATTGTTTTACGTTTTTTTTCTTTCGGTTTTAGTGTAAATAAAAATGCCACTAGTTTAGACTTAGCTTATACCAAAACATAGTTTACTCGATAGAAACTTTGCTGCCTTTAATTATAATTTTAGACTTTAAAATTTGAAATAATAAAAAAAAATACTAAAAAGCTTATTATTTGTAAATAGTTAACATTAATAGCTGTGATATCCCGACATTTATCGAAAAAAACATTGTATTTTTTTGAATTCTGTAATTATTGTAAAGGTTAACTGTTGAAAAATAATAATATCAAAATAATTTTCATGACTAGTCTTAAGGACGATTCTAGCAATTAATTGGGTGTATAATGTTAAGTAAATATATAAATTGATTATATTTATTGTATGTATTTTTAATGTAATTAATATCTCATAATGCTATGTAAATGTAGATTAGACCGTTTTCGCCTTAAAAGTTATTTTATTTGTTAATTATTAGAAAAGATGTGGAAATAAATTAATTAATAAAATGATAGTAAGTTTTATTTTTAGTAATGTGTGATAATCACTCTTTGTACTTATGGTCATCTGGTATATGGTTGTGACATAAAGAAAAACATTTGAAAAACATAAAAAGAAAACAAAAGTTTTCATCTTCATTGATAATTTGTTAATTATTTCTTTTATTTGTAATAATTAACGAATCAACGAGATAATCGACATGTTCGGTAATAATATTAAGCACAAGTGCCGGTAACAAAAGTTTCCTTAAAATTCTTGTGTTGGCAATAAAAATTGAAGTAGAGAAGTTCTGAATCATTACAAACAGTTGGATACACTGAAATTACTGACAAACTCAGTGGAAAGGCATCTTTAGACAATCAAAAAATGTTGACTTGAGTTATCATCGCTTCTGGCCAATGTGCTGGATTATAGATTTATCAGAACACCAAATATTAATAATAAATATGAATTTTATAAATATATACTAATATACTAATAAAATATGTTTACATTCAATAACAACAAAGCTAATATTTCTCGTTCGTTAAGCGAACAAATTACAAGCTTAATTATTATGACTAGGGCTCCTAAAGGGCTTCGCACTTACGCAAATTAAACGTAACGATATTGATATTATTAGGTTTTATGCTGAAATGGGTGAACCGAGAGCTGTAGACATTAGCAAAGCACTTTACATTCCAATGACAATCATTTGTTCAATGTAATAAGGTGATTTTATGAAGATTCAATGTGTTGGTCGGTCTTAACGGCACTTATTGTTAGCAACGATGCCGTAACTCATTATTAGTCGTGTTATTAAACCTCGAAAAGTATTAAAGCAATTCTCATTAGGACAATCTAGGGCAGTTTTACATGTCAAGATTTTTCGATATACATATATGAGTCAAACGAACTATTATTTTACTTATTTTAGTGTCAATACGGTAATCTTTGACAGATGAAAGGAATAACGATAAAAGGCGAGGAATAAGAATGGGAGTTCTTCGGTTCTCTCATTCACCATACAAAACTTACTTATAATAAATAGCTTTCTTAAGTAAAGGTATAAAGTATCAGTCTGCAAATGTCCCGCTGGACTGGGCGAAGTCCTCTTTCTCCTTTTAAGGAAAAGGTTAAGAGCTTAAGCTTCTACGCTACTCTATTGCGGGTTACACATATGTCAGAATTTCCCATGTTAGGAAGTTCTTCGGCTTCTTGAAGTTCGAATGTTTTTAAATTTTAATAGCCACGCGTATCATTCCAGGAATGAATTGTTGTGTTCTAGCGAGGATTTGTGGTTTGTCAATTCAATTCAATAGGCTAAACAAAGAGAAGCGTCACAAGATACATGCGAAATTATATACTTTTGTTAAACTCTAACAGTTTTGGCTTATATGATACACGAGTATATTTGCGTTAGTATATATGTCACCGTTTTTTTCCGTTTCCGGCTGTCAAAAAAGTAACAATACGTTTATAGTGCTCCCGAGTTTTTAATTTAAAAACTAGTGAAAAACAGCAAATATCATACCAAAGTAACAAATAACCACAACATTGGAACTGGATCGACCTGAATTCCGTCAAAATTTCACCAGAAATAGAAATTATATTGGAAAATATCACCAAAAATACCACAGTTTGAAGGTTAGAGATCATTCAATACTTTAACGTAAACATTTCAATTATCAATTTGACATTTGTCAAGTCTCACGGACGTACACAATAGCAGTAGTACCAACATTACCGACGAAACACTAACGTTCGGATACACATATAGTGAAACGTTTTGTTATTGCATTATGGAGAATAAAGGTATGTCAGTGGAAATGCTACAACTATTTCAAATGATGAAAATAGAATTAGAAAAACAGACAACAACTATTACACAGAATATTACTGATACCTTAATGCAAACTATAGATACTAAAATACAACCATTATTGGAAGAAAATAAGCAGCTAAAATCTGAAGTGCAAACATTGAACAGAAAAGTAAAATATTTAGAAGAGATGAATAAGAAGAATAATATTATACTACACGGCGTTAAAGAAACTGAGACGAATCACACAGAATTATTAAACATAATAAAAGATACCCTACAAAAAATTAATATTAAAATACAAAATTTCGAAATAGATAAATACTACAGACTAGGAAAAAAGCAAGATAACAGTAAAATTAGACCCATACTTATCGCATTTACGTCATATCAAACGAAGGTAGAAGTCATGAAAAATAAAACAAAACTGCCACATAAAACTTTTCTCACTGATGATTTTTCAAAAGAAACGCTTCAACTACGTAAAACACTACAGCAACAACTAAAAGAAGAAAGAGAGAAAGGAAATGAAGCATTCATCAAGAATAATAAACTAATAATAAAAGAAAAACCAGAAGTGGAAAAGAGGAAAAGAGAAATTTCTATGTCACCTAAGAACATCCAAAAACAAATGGACTCCACAGAAAGGATAAATAGTACTGCCCCGATTAAAATGCATAAAACTGACGCATTTACTTACATGAGAGCCCGATCTTTCTCCCTGTCAGAGAAACAAACACAATCTCATAAGGCATAGGAATTCTCTGACACCGGAAACGCGAAGAAATTAAATATAACAAAAATAATTTTAGCAAAACCTAAACAAATCCCCAATACGGTTGGTCACCGCGGGGAGTTCGACCGTCCCCCCCAAGAGCCTACAGTAAATAGTTTCAAATGCCCTAACAAACAATTCTCCGAAAAAACTAAGCAAAAACAAAGAACCAGGTTAAGTATTGCTACACTAAACACTAGATCGCTAAAATCTCAAGAACGCCTAATCGAATTAGAAAATGCATTGGAAACAGTAAATTGGGATATTTTAGGCATATGCGAAGTGAGGAGAGCTGACGAAAAAATTGAGGAACATGATAAATATATATTTTACTACAAAAACGTAATACCTGGACTTCATGGGGTAGGATTTATGGTAAAAAAATATCTCAAAAATGAAATCATAGAATTTCGTGGTATATCAGATAGGATAGCAGTCTTAAATATTAAGTTACCTGGACATAAAAACCCTTCTTCGATCGTTCAAGTATATGCCCCGACCGATATTACAAAAGAAGACATAAAAAACGACTTTTACAACAAATTAAACGAAATAATGCCAACACTATACAAAAATATAATTATATTAGGGGACTTCAATGGTCAAATAGGGAAGAGGGAAATAAACGAAGACAAAGTTCTCGGACCATATACAACAGGAAAAAGGAACGACAATGGGCAAAGACTGATAAATTTTGCATTGGAGAACAACCTACATATCATGAATACCTACTACAATAGAAATACTAACAGGAAATGGACATGGGTGTCACCGAATGGCAAGATAAACAATGAAATAGATTACATTGTTACGAACAAACCAAGATTGTTTACAAACATAGATATTGTCAACCAATTTAACTATAACACAGACCACAGACTACTTAGAGGACAACTATATACAAGAGAACCAAAAACATCTAGGAAAAATATTTACAATACGAAACCTGTAGTTCTACCTATCCCAGACCACATTCTGCAGAACTTACGCACAAATCTTGAAAAAATAGATAAACTTGATGAAGTTCAAACACAATACGACGCTCTAGAAAAAGAATTGAAAACAACTGAAAACAAGTTGAGAGCAATAAAAGAGGAAAAAGATAAACTAGGTCCAACAGCAAGAAAATTGATTATGGAGAGAAGAACCTTATTTAGTGATAGAAAAAACAACAAAGAAGAAATAACAAAGCTAAGCAAAGAAATAAACCTGCAAATACGAAAACACAGAGAAAAACTAAGAACCGAAACATTAAACTATCATATAGAAAACTCAGGCGGAATCAAGAAGGCAAAAACCGAATTAAGTGATAACATAACATGGATCGATAACATTACACACCATAGAAATAAGAAAAACAACACAAATAGAATAAAAATATTAGAAGTGGCAACTGAATTTTACCGAGAATTATACAATAATAATTTAACAATAGAAGAATCTAAGCAGTTAGTGATGGATGTTGCCACAGACGAAGAGGAGATCCCCTATATACTAAGGGAGGAAGTCGAAAAGGCTATCAAATCACAGAAGAAAGGAAAAACGCCTGGAGGAGACTGCATATCTAATGAACTACTGATAGGATCATCCAAAGTAACGTTAAACACAATCACGGATATATTTAATGAAATTTTGCGTACAGAATACATACCAAAACAATGGTCTATATCAACAATTATATTACTACACAAAAAAGGGAGAAAAGATGATATAGCTAATTATAGACCCATCAGCTTGATGTCCAATGTGTACAAAATATTTTCAAAAGTACTGCTACATCGTTTGACAAAGACTTTGGATGAAAACCAACCCAAAGAACAAGCAGGTTTTCGCAGTGAGTTCTCGACGATAGATCATATCCATTCCATTAAACAAGTAATCCAAAAATGTAGCGAATATAATATTACCTATTACCTTGCTTTCGTAGACTATAATAAAGCATTCGACTCCTTAAAACATGATAAAATTTGGGAAGCCTTAGAAACACAAGGAGTAGAGAAAAAATATATTAGACTGATTACCAACATATACAAGGACATGAAAGCAAAAATAAGAACTGAAAGGGATGGCGCCTTTTTTCCGATAAAAAAAGGAGTAAGGCAGGGAGATCCTCTGTCACCCAAACTTTTCTCAGCCGTACTTGAACACGTGTTTAGGCGTCTCAATTGGGATAAATATGGATTAAATATCAACGGAGTGCGACTAAACCATTTAAGATTTGCAGACGATCTAATAATAATCTCCGAAGATGCGAAAAGCTTACAAACGATGATGGACCAGCTTGTGTACGAAAGTGACACAGTAGGATTGACAATGAATACGGATAAAACTAAAATAATGTCAAACTCGGAAAAAAATCCTATAACTATTAAAGGAGAATCCATAAAATATGTAGAGGAATACACCTACCTCGGGCAGATCATTTCTCCAGTAGACCTTACAACGAAGGAAATTAATAACAGAATAACTTTAGCATGGAAAAGATACTGGTCCCTTAAGGAGGTAATGAAAAACCCACATGTACCGCTGAAAGCGAAAAGCGGTATATTTAATTCATGCATTCTACCTGTCATGACATATGGTTGTCAAACGTGGAGCTTAACTAATAATAACATACATAAATTAGAAATTTGCCAACATAATATGGAACGAAGCATACTGAACATCAAATTAAAAGATAAAATAAAACTAGATACTATAAGGAAGAAAACTAGAGTTACAGATATTACTTACTGTATCAAAAAATTAAAATGGAGGTGGGCAGGACATATGATTAGAAGTTACAAGGATAAATGGTCCAAAGACGTAACAGAGTGGTGCCCGAGGCAATACAAAAGAAGGAAAGGAAGACAACGTCGTAGATGGGAAGACGATATAAAAAAGATAGCGGGACATACTTGGACAAGAGAAGCGAGAAATCGTATTCGATGGAGAGCTCTAGGGGAGGCCTATGCTGAAGAGCAAGACAATTTTCACGTACCGGTGTCAAACAAATAAAAAATTTTTTTTAATTATGTTGTATTAAGGTGATAGTTGTTAAATAAAGGCTATTATTATTATTATTATTATTATATGAATATCAAAATTGATCTCCTCTTATGAGAGGGTTTTAAAACCTGTTACGCGGGCCGGGGCCAAGCGCAAAGGAGTGTTTATATTGCGAAGGTAGATGCTAGTGTAGAAGAAGTTAAGAATTTTCGGGTAATACGACAGGTGTTAAGGATGATGGCTTTCTGAAGTGTATGGAGTGTATATGGAGGCATGTTTAAGGTGTTCAAACTCTGAGTTAGGGATTTGGGTACGATACCAGTGGATGAGATGACTATCGGGACTATATGAACAGTTTTTACTTTCCACTGAGTTTTTATTTCTATAGCAAGATCTTGGTACTTACAGAGTTTTTCAGATATGGTGGTAAGAATATTATGTGAATTAGGAATAGCTATATCGATCAGAAAAACTACTTCATTTTTTTTATCATGTACAGTAATATCGGGCCTATTATAATGTATGGTTTTATCGGTTATTATAGTTCTATCCCAGTAGATTTTTATGTTTCTATTTTCAAGTACACTTTCGGGTTTATATTTATAATATGGATTCATTTCAGTTATCAGTTTATATCTATGTGCGAAATTTTGGTGTATAATTGCAGCAACCTGATCGTGGCGGTGTTTATAATCGGTTTGTGCGAGAGATTTGCAAGCGCCCGTTATATGCTGAATAGTTTCAGAGGCAGCATTGCAATGTCTGCACATGTCAGTCAACTGGTTGGGGTCTTTTATTATGTATTTTCTGTAGTTTCTAGTAGCTATTATTTGGTCTTGGATGGCCAGCATGAATCCTTCGGTCTCGGGAAACAATTCACCTCGCCTGAGCCATTCGTTCGAATTTTCTTTATCGACGTGAGGCTGACTCAGATAGGCTTGATGTCTTCCATGGAGAGCCTTTGAAGCCCATGCTGCAACCTTTTCTTGTGAACTTATAATATTTTCATTTTTTTGCGTGTTTCTGTCATGTAAGTTTAATGGTGTATATTTTTTATCTGTTTCGACTGCGTGTTTGTGTAGAGATGAGTGTTCGGATTTGTTATGAAAGTATGCTCTGAGTGATAGTATCTGTTTGTTGTGCAAATTATGTATGTCTATTAACCCTCTGCCTCCTTCTTGTCGTGGTAATGTGAGTCTTTGTATGCAAGATTTAGGATGGTGTTTTCTGTGTTTGGTAAGTTGTGAATTTATTGTTCGTTCTAATTTTTTAATATCTTGTTTTGACCATTGAATTATTCCAAAAGAGTATGTAAGAATAGGAATTGCAAAAGTGTTGATAGCCTTTATTGTATTTCTGGAATTAAGATAGGACTTTAATATAAGGTTAAGGCGAAATGCAAATTTTTTGTTAAGTTCTTGTTTTGTTATCTTTTGTTCTATTTGTCTGGATTGTTTAAAACCTAAATACTTATATGTGCTGTTTTCATCCATCGGTTCAATAATTTCTCCAGTCTCTAGTGTATAGCTATTGCTTACAATTTTACCTTTAACAACTGATAAAATTTTGCATTTGTCAACGCCGAATTTCATACAAATGTCCTTTGAAAACAGTTCAGTAGTATTTGCTAATTTAAATAAATCGTTTTTGTCGGTTGCGTAGAGTTTTATATCGTCCATGAATAAAAGGTGTGATAGGCGATATTGTGAACTATTGTTGTTTAGTGTGAACCCGATTTCAGAAATATTTAACAAGTGTGACAGAGGGTTAAGGGCCAGGCAAAACCACAATGGGCTCAAGGCATCTCCTTGAAAAATTCCACGTCGAATACGAATCGGATCTGTAGTTAAAGATGACATTGATGCTTGGTTTATTTTAAGTACAGTTTGCCAATTGTTCATGGAAATTTGAAGAAATGATATAATTATTGGATGTATTTTATATAGGTTTAGGACATGTAGCAGCCAACTATGCGGTACTGAATCAAAGGCTTTTTGATAGTCGACAAACATTGTGTGTAAATCTTTCTTGGTTTTTACTGCGTTGTTTAGAACTATTGCATCAATGGTGAGTTGCTCCTTACATCCTCGGCTATTTTTCCTGCAACCCTGCTGTTGCTCTGCTAATATGTTATATTTGGTTAAATGTTTGTATATTTCTTTGCTTATGCAGCCTGTTAAAATTTTATATATAGTTTGTAAGCAAGTAATTGGTCGGTATTTGGCTGGGTTCGTGGTATCTTTTGTATCTTTAGGTAGTAGGTATGTGATTCCGTGTGTTATGTATGCTGGTAGTAAATGTGGTGATTGAATAAATGAGTTTAAATGATTATGTATGTATGGGTGTGCGCTAGTAAACCTCTTATACCAATAGTTATGAATGTTGTCTGAACCTGGTGATTTCCAGTTGTGCGTGTGTTTAATAACTTCTGTGAATGTTTCTATTGGAATAAACTGAAATTCCATTTCTGGAGTTTGAATAGGTATCTTATTGATCCAATCGGCGTCTTTATTATGATTAATAGGGTTTTCCCATATATTAGCCCAAAACTGTCGGACTGATTCTAGAGAAGGAGTTTCAAAATTGTGCTCGCACTCTTTACTTGTTGAAGTTAAATTTCTATAAAAGGTCTTTTCATTATTACTAAATTTTGTATTTTGTAATTTTCGTTCCGTGCATGTTAAATATCTTTTAAGTCTACTAGCTGCTGCATTAAGTTTCTGTTTTAATGTATCTAAAAAGTGTTCCAATTGTGTGTTAGCGTTATCGTGCTGGGCATGTAATTGATATTTTACTTTTATTGTTTCTACTGTCGCTACTACTCTTTGGTTTCTATTGCCTCTAATAAATTGTGTTAATCTGCCTATATTTGCTCTTAGGTTTTCTATTTTCTTTTCTAATCTTTTTTGCCAATTAGGTTTCCTGAGTGGTTGTTTTTGACGTTCTTGCTGTGTGATATGAGAAACCTTTGCGCCATTACATTTGGCTGCTGTCCATGCTGCACAATAGATTATTTTTTGCAAATTAAGAAAATTTGTGTCTGTATTTAAGCATCTAGGTAGTATTACGTTGTTGATATATTCTGTAATAATAGAAAACTTTCTAGACGTTTTTTGTTTCGGTATGTAAGGTCTGTCAGTAGGTTCAGTGTCATTAAAATATTGCATAGCTTGAAGAAAGGTGTCCTCTATTTCTTGATTGGTTTCTATAGTAGCATGAACAACAGATATGTTTTCGGATTCAATTTCTGTATCATTTACCATGTCGTAATTTGTGTTTTGTGTTACTGTACGTGTTGTCTGGTCAATATGCGTGTTATTGTATATATCGATATTTCTTTCTTGCGTGTTAAACAATGCATTGTTTTGGGTATATACCTGGGCATCTTGATCATCTATATTTGTTTGTAGGTGTATATTCATCTGTTCAGGAGTTACGTTATCTGCCTGTCTATTTAAATTACGTAGATTTTCGGATACCTCGTTTCGGATTACTGTTAACCTATCTTGCTTTATATATTTATTGTTCATTATTGCTCTTCTTTGATCTGCTAATCGTTGCTCTGTGATATGCATTAACTCTGGATATAAAGTTATAAATTCTTCATGAAGTTTCTTTCTATACGCCGTTTTATTAGTCTCAAGTTGTGTTATGTTATAATATATTCTTATTATTGCCTCATTAATTTCATTTGTCCACTTCATGCGTTTGCCTATTTGTGTATTGGTAAGAGAATTTAATTGTGAAGAAATACTTTCGATTTGTGTTTGTGTAGTTAATAATTCGGATCTGACTTCGTTATAGATTTGATCAATAGTTTCTTGTGATAACAACTTCTTTTGTATAATAGCTCTTCGCTGGTCCCCAATTCTTTGTCGGCTGACTTCCATTTTGGGGTACATTTCTAAAAACTTGGTATGAAGGGGTGAAAGGTATGCATTTGTGTCTGTTTCCATGTTTGTGAGATGTAGATAAGTTCGTAGGATAAACATATTCATTTCTTTGCTCCATTTCCTACGTAATTTTGAATTGCTGGTGGTGGGCACAGGTTCGTTGACAGTATTTGTCTCCTGTGCAACATCCGTCAGCTGTGTACTGATTGATGATGATGGTGTCGGAGAGACACAGAAAGATTGTGAGGAAGATGGGATAGATGAAAAGAGAGATCTCGTGGAAGATATGAAAGAAGCTTGTGAGGCTTCGTCATTGAAAGATGGCTCATTGGCCTGATTTGTTTTTATTTTGGACCTAGTAATCATTTGATTCCCACGAGTAGCTAGGGACATAACGGTCAACCACAGCAGAGCCCTGCGTTCACTGTGGCAAAGGTAAGTTAAACTGAAGTTCCCCCGTTCTCCAGAGTCCGCATACTAATGACTAAGCTCCCCCCTAGCCACGCAGCCCTCGGCGTATGCTGTTCCACCTTGGCTTGGGTTGTATCTCTCTTGGTCTGTCTCCTCACCTTAGACCTGTCCGGCATGAGTAGCTCTACCGGCATAGCTCTAAGAATCATCGAAGTGCTCAAGCCCCACCACGTCGGCAACGTGAAGATACGGCGGTGGGGTTATTATTATTATTATTTACTAAACGCTTACAACAAACAAAAATATCTAGTCTGTCTATCTGTAACTTTGTTCCTTATTATGGTTTCTCAGGAACTGTCGGACCGATTTTGACGGGATATTTGCTGGTAACCAATATTATGAGAAGTAGTTATTTTTATTTTAGAAAAGGAATCAGGGTTCAGTAGAAAAAATAAACCTATGAATATATCAGGCGTCGACAAAGTCGCGTAGTAGTTAATATACAATAAACAGTTCTTTTAATTTTTATGATTTAAAAATATGCGTACATGATTTATGACAGTTTTAAACGACAAAAAAATGTCTAGGCTGTTTGCCGCTGGCTCGAAGTGTGAAATAAAAAAATATAATCGTAGCAAAAAATTTGAAGTGAAGGCCAATATTAACGTAATCATAGTACATAAAAACGATATGACATAGTATTTTTTATTAATGTTCGTTTAATTCATTTTTTGCGGGTCACGACGATAGTGCAAGCAATCGACTTAAAAAAAGAGGAATATTGAATTCGAAGCTGTTTTTTTATCAATGTGTATTCAGTTTAAATTATTAAAAATACTACTATCATCATTTTTTTTTCACATTTTTAGAAGCAGCAGTTTAGTAGTTAGAGTTAAGTGTCCCCCACACTTGATTCTTAGGAAGAACTGACAATTTGAAGCTTAATATTTCGGCAACAGTTCCTCGTTTGATAAAATTATTTATCCACACCTATAATATTTTTAATCCTATCCAACGATACCCCACACTATGGGAAAAATAATAAAAAAATTGGTGTCACATTATGTAGG
>DVVJ01000520.1:0-14639 GCA_018234505.1 Junonia neildi neildi
CACCCCATTAACCCAGGGTCTAGTCGCTGACTTACTCGGCTAAAATGTTTTGACGGTTATTACAACGTTTAAGTACATACAACACGAGTTACGGACGAAGATTACTTTCAACCGTTTAGTTGAAATGTTATTAGAGCTGAGTGAAACCTTATTTATATAACAATAAGTAATATAATACAATAATTTGAAATTGAAAAACATTGTTGTCTCAGTTATATTATGAAATCATATTAAAACCTGGTTTTCACTATGAAATTCATAAAACGAAAATTATAATAATAATTAGTGACATTCAATCGAATATCAAAAAATCGAAAATTTCTTTTTCACGAATTTCACAACGTCAATGAGGCATTAATAATAAAATTAATAATAAATTAATAACATGCAGTACCTTTATTATTCGTAAAAAGTTGTATTAGAAAAATTTTTAATAAAATCTAAGATTTAACTAAAGGAGGATGATTTCTTTTCGCTTTTTAACCACGTCACCGTGTGCCAATTTCGGCATTAATAAAATGACAAAACGTGACCCAGCCTGTACCATCATCCATCACGACTACGTCAAGTGTTTGTCCAAACGATTAAAAAAACTGTACCGAACTGATGCAGCTCCACGAATAGGGTATTTCGGGAACGGTAAATGTTCTAGGAGAGGGTACGATTAAATATTAAATTCGTCCGGAATTTCGACCTGGATAAGCACGGGTCCGTCCTATACCCGCTTCAAACTCCTGCCCACATCCGGCCTGTAAACAAATATATGTAATTTTTATTACGGCTATAATTACCCGCGCCTGATTGCGGACAGCCATGTTGGAATATTCCGTGTTTATACATTAAAATTTTTACTTTGAAAAATGTCACTGAATAAATTACTAGGCCTTTCGAATAACGTTCAAACAAAAATCGTGGCTTACTTTTTTTTGTTAAATCCCACCATATTTTATAATAATTTTGTTTACGAAAATAAATTTTCAATAAATTATGATGATGTAACGATGACATAAATAATACGAAAATGACAGTCCGAACACTTCTATGAATGAACTTTAACTGATTTATTATCGTAGTAAGGTGTAATATTTTGCGAACGGATAATAAAGATATAGCTTGACTAAAATTTCAAATAAATAGTTTGACATGGGGTTATTCAAAACCAGCACAAATAACACAAACAAGATACGACAAAGTTACTTGAAGGCACGTCGTGTGCGAAAGCGATAACGCTCTAATGATGGATATACTCATACGTCTCTGTTCAAACTAATGACAGGGTGAGGGTGTTGACTTTCAAGTTATTAATTAATATTGCTATTATTTTAGCAAATTATACATTCCGTGTCACATGTGGCTGAGCGGACATGATGATACGACACTATCAATGTACGTGATTGGGATTACTTTGTGAGGGAATAAATAGAAGAATTAATGATCTACTGTGTGAATCAAAGAGTTTTTTTCCTTAGAATGTCAATATAACAAAGTTTAATAAAGCTGTAGCAGATTATAAACGTTGTAAAGGGAATTATTTCTCAGGGTGATAACTTAATATTTTTTTCTCATAACAATAATTAAACATCGCTCAATCTATAATTTATTTTATTAGGTAAATTTATATCAAAGATAATGGAAATCAATAGGGAAGTAACAATAAAAGAAGGTTTAAACTATGTAACGGAGCGGAAATACTTGATCTGACTGTCAATGCAATGCAAGTGTACGCGAGGGAATAATATCTGTGTAGCGCCGCGATTGCATTCCGTTTTAATTTCTTTTCAACAAGAACTATGGAATATTGAGATGAAAAAAATGTAAAAGTTACAAATTTCAAATATACTATTCGTATAACCATTTAAAAGAATCTCTGTACACATATTTATATAAATAATCGAAATATTTTAAACTTATAATACGTATTAAACAAAGATTTTTTTTAAGTATATCAAATCACAACGAAAGCCAGTTTTATTCCACAGAAATGACAATTCATCGTTCCTTCACTCTCAAACAGAAAGCTTATAGGTACTTATAGATTGGGATTAACCCTTAAAGACTACAATTTGATTCATCCTCTTCTCTATTCTACTTCTAATCGTATCTTGTAAGAAGTTTAAATAACGGCTTGCACAGATTAGGGATTTTCGTCCGTGGTACGAGTACATAGTATAATTTTAATTAACCTTTATTGGAATCATGTAGATATATAATTTGACAAAACTGAACCATCACCAGATCATCAGATGATGTCAAAGGACTTTTATCCACGGGTGTTTTGTCAGTATAAGACAAGCTTTGTGACGGTCAAAAGTCCGGCGGACAAAAACGCCTCGTCTACTCAAAGAAAAGTAATAATAAGGTATAAAATTATACTAAATTAAAATTGTACACCACTTGTAGAGCTTCAAAATATATGGACAGGTCAAGAAAGATGCGTCTTAAAATAATTAAACACTGCCTTAGATCCTGTAGAACAGACCACTTTACTCGTACACGCCAACGAATTACTAGAGATAAACATTTAATATTAAAGAATTGTTTACATCATACAACGTAACTTTGTCATTACTTTAATTTATCAAAATATTTCCAAGTGTATAAAACGTACCATGACGTTGAAAATTATTAAAGTAATTGTTGACAAGAAGTATGTTGGAATTCATAAAATATAAGAGAGAAAGCACAAGTTATGAGAAGGTCCCAACATGATTAAATGCAATTTCTTTACAAAGTATGCTCCCCGTTGTACTCGTATGTGGAACTTTTCCTTTCGAGACCGTTTTCTAAAACTCTGGCGATGTTCGAGCGCTTCTGGAAGTAATATAAAGTAAGCATATATTTTGTTAATCCTTGTCCTAAAACAATTTCACAAAATACTATTAGGAAATCTTTAATTTTTGATATATCTTCATGCTTCATACACTTAGAATTCGTTGGTACGACCATGGTTTATTTTTGTTAGAATCACTGCCTATCTGTCTATATCTCATAAATGGTTGTTAAAAAATGAATATCTTCGAAAGGTAATATAATAGTTAATGTCATTATATATGGTCAAAAAAGTAGGTAGGTACTTATACTTTTTATGCATAAATTACTACACACAATGTTCTTCAGTTACCATGTATTAACACAAAATAATTATATTAATATTATTTATTTTAAATCTATCATCAAAACGAAAAATTAGCCTTATATTTTGACCTACTACTAAACCTTCAACAACAAAAGGACAAGGTACTAAAACACCTACGAGTATTATCTAGCTAATAATATCAATAGTTTTCAATTATTCATACGCTCCACTTTCAATGAAAGTAAATTACAAAGTAAAGTACTCGTACTTTATTATTTTCTTCAATATCCGATACAAAATCAAAGTTTTGCATGTATTGGTCACAGCTGCGCGCGCCGAGCGCATTTTTCTCAACTACTCAACTAGTGCTATCGGAGTGGGAAATCATCTAAAATGCTGCTTTGTAATGAAGGTAACTTAGGAGAATGATGAAACAGATGTAGCGAGTGACTTATGGGCGGGACGAAGCTCATAACTAGCGTCCAGCGGCGCATAAGTCCCGCGACCGCAGAGTGAAGCTGCAGCCGCCGCTCGCATTATTCACGGCTATGTTATATGTCGTATTTTACCTTTAATTAACGACCTACCATCGGACTTAGATGAAGCGCCATTTTAGCGCTCTATAAGTTTTAATAGATTTTTGTCGGACGTCTTACTTCAGTCGCACCTGTTCCGATTTTATTTATATCAATAAAATGTAATAATTTTCTACTTTAATTAGCTATTTACGCTGTAAATGTTAACATGAATGTGGATTTTTATAACTTTTATGTCATACAATATTTTATTTCGGTACCGAATAGGGAAATAACAACAGGCGTGTTAAAAGTTATAAAAACTACAATAAAAATGCTACGAGTGCGATTTCGTGTAACCAGACATCCAAATCACCTATTCCGCGAGGCGCTACCCTATAAAAAGCCTACAATTTCATTAAATCCACCCTAAATAGTTACAAAGAACTTTGTTATTTGGCTGTCAGTCAGCCTTTAAAACCCGACAACAAAGTTAAAACGAAGTAATTAAAAAAGAAAACACAAAATACTTACAAAGTCGGAAGCCGGGCTCTCTTCACTTAAATTACTTGCGATTACACCGACAAAACGTTTAATGAAACACGTTAAATCGCGCCAAGTGGGCCCGCCGCGGCCACGCTACCCGCTCGCCGCCTTACTTCCAAACTACGATTTCTGCGGTAGCTGCTAGTTTTTACTCAAATATCTTACCCGTAAGGAGAGTTGGAACTACTTCAGCAAAGTCCATTAAGGAATATAAACTCACGCTATGGTGATTACAAATGCTACCGATTTTCGGCGACCGTTTCGGGGTCGATTAGAGCTTTTTAATTGAAACCTCCTCGGATAAACTTTGAACGGACATCATTTTTAAATTAAGCGACCCTTCGACTACTTTACGCATTGTCGTTATATGGTTGTATAGAGTTATTTGATTTGTAAAGTCTTCTAAGATAATTATAATATATGAACCTAAACATTTAAAAAATAATTTTCCACAACTTCTAAAACAACAGTTGTTCAGTTTTAAAAATGAAAAGATCGAAAGAATCCAATTACTATCCATTTATGAAGTTACATAATAAAACAACAAAATGTCAATAGCGCAAGTCGTTCCATATCGTGTTTAAGTAGTTGAATTTTGTAGTGACTTTGATTCATTTTATTTATAGGAACGGACACCGAGTACTCTATAGACAGATCGATCAAGAAGGCCAGGCTCTATCAAACTATAATATTACCGGTCGGAGCTGTAAAGGGTATAAATTGGACACGCGATACATAAGACGTGGGTTATTTTAGTCAAAGATAATTTTCATATATTATTATTTTTAAACATTCTGAACGGATATTATTTACAAAATTTACTGTCGAGCTAAATGATTTTATGCAATTTAACGAAAAATCATTTCAATACGACGATAATAATTAATTTTAATTACATGAAATTGAAAATGAGAATGTCGAGCATACGAGTCAGCAATCGTTTCAAATAAATATGTAAGCGGAGGAAACGCTGACGTCTGCGTTCCGCCGCGTCGGTGCGGAAACCGCGTCAATTAACTTGGCCGAGATGACATATTAGTCTTTGTTCCCGGTTCCCTCCTCCCTCCAGCTACTACCTACGAATTTACAAGGTATTACCTTTATATGAATAAATCTCTATAAACAAAAACAATATTTCAACCGAATCACAGCCAATGCTACGCCAAAACTATTTGAAATTTATGTTGCGTAACAGCACAAAGTAATTGATTCGAATATATTTTCTAACGATGAACCGGAATTTCTATTAAAAAAAAAAATTCAATATCACGTAGAGAACTGCGCCAGATGTCGGACAATTAAATTCCCTGAATCGATCCTAAATTAAATAGATCCACTGCGAAAATAAAAAGTTTAGTGACTGTCAATGTCAAACAAAGAAGATGAAAAAAGTTTTTTCTCTCAATTCCATTTTCTTTCACGATTCCTCTTTCACAGTCTCTAAAAGTTTTCAAAATAAGAGGTTTTCGCGAGAGTCTCAATTATCGATAAAGACGATATTAAAAATTCGTTTGTTTTGTTCTTAGCTTGCGCCTGGAGAGCGGTGTCCCCTTTTTTCTATTGTTTGCGTAAGAAGGGAACCAGAAGCGGCGGCAAACGATAATCAGAAATTTGAATTTCGGCCCGCAAGTACTGGCGGAATCATCCGATTTTGCGCATCGTTTATCATAGCGTATAATTAGGCAAGAAAAAGTTATCTTTTCCATCCCTAAGAATATTGTTTACTTCATTCAACTGTCCGTGCAACTTGAAACAAACTTTGCATTTATTTCTCTATCGTAATTTAACTTCTGCGAAAGGTGTCTTGTCCGAGTGTCTTCAGACGGCGGACGGAGTCTGTATCGCATTTTACAATCGATAGCCACTTCGTTATCATCGTAGGATCTATAGAACGTCTAAATTTACATAGATGGTTGCCGTTTGGTAATACTATGATAAAGGAACATGCTCTAAATTTATTCGTAAGCATTATAGTGTACCTAACATGTATGAGGCAGTGCAGGCCCTTAATGTATTCATGTAATTCGCATAGCCGGCATCCCCTTTGACCGGCCACGCAACACCGCATGGCTTGCTCGGATAGAGTAATATAACGTCATGTTTTAAAACCATCCATCACGTTTAATGTCCATATAAAAGAAGTTACTAGCGTGCCGTCTCTTTCCACCGTTTTATAGATTTATAACATTTCGAGTAATAGTAATTAAGCAATTTCGTCCATATTGCCTCTTTTGCTTTAGTATAACTGCCTCATGTTAATAGCATGCGCTCATAAAGACCTACCGCGTACCGAGTACACCTCGATAGAAGGAATCTATTCTTTTCAAACGAAATTTGCTTTGCAAACATTCTCTGTAATACACTCAAATTTGCTATCAATTGGCTGCACTCAATACCAAAAATACAAAGAGGAATATTCTAACCATACCAGTTCGAATAAAAGCCCAAGTACCGCTACTTGAATGTAAAAAACTAGCCGTGCTAGCGGGGCGCGTCTGAAACCGATTTACATTAAATGCGGTTGGCTCTTCTAGTGATACCTCACATTTGCTTAAATCTACAAAGCCAGATTATACTATCTCAAAACTGACCGGGTTTTTATCTAGCTTGGCAAATCGAAATGATAATGCTCTTTAAGTTTTTGGCAAATAAATAATCACATTATCTGAGTAGTGCTATTTTTATATCTAATTTGATTAAAATATAACATTGTTTTTATAATTAAGTTGTATCTTCATTATTTATGTTTTGACTCAATTAAGATAGCTGTAATTAAAATTGTCAGCATTCGTAAAACAATTCGAAACTCATTGTATATATACATAATATTCCCCCGACACGCGAAATCTAATATTGATTATTATGACGTAGGAAATTCGTCAAAACTTGATTGTCTGCAGCGGAAATTGTGCACTCCGTCGAGGAAACGTACAAATTTCGATTTTAATGTGTTTGCAATGTGCAAGAACAAATAGTAATTAAATAGACTAGTTTGTAATTAGTTCAAGAAGTCGATACAAGTAAAGAAAAAAAAAAATTTAATGTAGTCAGACCTCGACAGCGCCTTATTAAGTACACAGATGGAAGTTTTAAAATAAATGAAACATGGTGTGGTGAAATCTTAAAATAAAATTTTACTAGTCAGTTACTATATATTAGGCACTTGTGTCGTTCAGAAACCGAAAGATCCTTTATAAGTTGGGGTTTCTACGATGGCAAAGATGACTTTGCTATTGTCCATTGTTTTATAGGTTTTTTATTTTATTTTTACCGTCCAGTTTTGATCGGCTTGTCATGAATTTCTTTAAACTATATAATGATTTTAATATACAATTTAAATACTATTTGTTATCTTTATAAGCTAGTTAAGAACTTAAGAAGAAAACTAACATTAATGTACTGTATTTCCAAACATACAAATAGGTTGAAAAAAAAAATATTAAAAAAAAAAAACAAGTTTGTTATATGAACTCCCGGTGGATAATTATTATTTTATAATTAGCTTAATTAACGAGAATTAGTATAAATTGCTACAATATATGACATTGGCATAAAAAATTAACACGATTCACGATCACGATCACAACACATAAACTAAAAAAAAAAGTGATGATAGACAATAAGCATAGATAACATTATTAAGATATCAATATGTAACAAATAAAAAAATAACATTTACATACTGATTTTTAAAATAATTAAAAGACGTCTATATAGTTATACCTGAAACCGATGTAAACGCGTGCAACGCCGTGGGCATAAGTTAGTACAGAATAAAAGATGTATGATATGAGATATATTAATACTGAATTAAAATAAAATCAGTTACAATACGAAGAAGTTATAGACATAGAGCTAACTGATTTAAGATAGTATTACAGGTAAGAAGCTGTCTGACTATCGGCTAAAGCATAAAATATATTCCACTAAAACTTGAAACAGCACAGAAAGTAGTTGATTTAAATTCACAGTAGCGTAATACAAGTTATAAAATATAGGATTTGAATTTTATTAAATAAATAGAAAATTTGAAGCTTTAATCCCGTAGTCGAGAAGCCGTGCGTTTATATCAAACTTTGTCTCTATTTCTACTTTCATACATTTATTTTATTCGTTCAAGAACTGTCCGGCTTTCTATAAACTTTAAAATACTACTTCCTTGGAAAAAGAGTCTTGGAATCCGTTTCTAAACTTGTTATACTTTATGTTTTTTTTCTTCTAATTGCGATCGCATGTTCTTTTTATATAAACTTAATTTGAAATCCTTGGATTCTATCTATTTTTAATTGAATTGAAAAACAATGATGTGGAAAAGTTGTACATAAAATTTTAAACTAGACAAGAATTGAACATAAAGATTGTTAAACCTGTATAAAGTAAGACAAATAATTCGAACAAAATTTTGGGAACTTTTTTTAAATATTTCATAATCGTAGATGGATATAATATACTTTATTGTAGGCCAACATCAGTATTTTTTATAAATAGAAAAAAAAAACAAAAATACAAAAGCCGATCTTATCGCTAAGTAGCTTACAGGTATTAAGGATATCCATACATACTGTATTAGTCGAATCGAAAAATAATATGAACATCTGTAATAATATTTAAATTATACTAGTACGTAGTGTTCAATATTGGAATAAAATACGCTAACATTACTATTTGAGATTTAATATAAAGAGATGGAAACGCAAATGGACTGAATATGTAGTAACGCGATTCAATCAGAGCGCTATAGAGTACGGACGGTCTCAAGATCACAGCCTGCATACTAAATTATTAGCCCTTAGTTATTTATGCATCATGAGCCAACATCTTAATAGCGGGCGAGAGTTATGTCCAGCCTAAAATAATATTTTGTGTAAATGTTTGAAAATAAACAAGCGGCGTCCGACCACGATGTTTTACAATCACAATATGTAGTAAGTTCACCGTAGTGGGGAGCCCTTGCGGCGATTTAATGTTTGAATGGACTCAATAAAGCAAGGTTTAATTTTCAATTTATGTTTGGCCGCAATCTGACGGATTGTTATCAAAGGCTTACCTTTGGATGTGCTCTTCTGGGAAAGGCCACTTTGGGGTCAATCTGGAAAACAAAATGTATCGTTAGGAATTTAATAATAAACACACTTAAATCATTATAGAGATCAAATGCTGGTCGCCTGATATTTTTCATTGATTTACACTCGAAAGTTATACAGTACACGATTTTTGAAGCACATTTCAATACGACAAAATATGTAATTTCATGAATCTTATAAATAGTAATAGTATAAGTATTTTATTTCATGTAATCCTATATTTCTATCATCTTCAGAACTACCGTACAGTTGTCTTGAAATTCAATTGAAATTGAATATTCAAATATTGACGATATTACATTGAAAGCTATGAATGTATTAATGTATTAATGAATCCGATTTTAATATACAAATTGCAGTATAAAATGATATACATAGATTACATACTTCCATAGATTCAAATTCCAATTAAAAATTTATGTTTGTATTTTATAATTGAAATTTTTATACCAAAAAGAAAATTCTGATTTTATTATTTAAAAATATATACAAAAATTAATGACATCTAAATACACCTCTGTAACAAGTTGGCGAGTGTTATATCAAAAGGCGTTTCAAGTAAGAAATAAGCCATGAAAATAAACCAACCACGTCAACAGCACTAAGGAGCTGGCTAGTTAATTTTAACTTAATGACTCGAGCACGAAAAAAAAATCACTCAGGCGTTTCCGCCCCCAACTAATCATGGCCGCACGTCCGGGCGGGAAGAGCGCGCGATAAATTCGCATCGCCCGTGCGGCTGCACTGTCCATTCCTAAAATCCCGCCAGCAAAAAAGCATCGGACTGAAAATCCTCCACCGTGGTCCTGTCACTCGATTTCTCCTCTCGTCTTTTTCATGTAACCGAGCGCCACTATTTCATACGTGGCACTGTTTAAGCCCTCAGATTTTCTCCGGCAACGAGCGGTCGCTTTGGTCTTTTTTCTCGTATCTCGACGCGCCGCTGACCGTTATAAACGCAAAATATAAACCCAAAGAAGCTACCTTTGACATTTTTAGAGGTAAAACGTTTCATTTCCACTCGTACTAGCCGTTTTGCCGACTGGTTTCTAAACTTTTGTTTTTTTTCTTTGTTGCCAGAGTTAATATACGATTAAAACGTATTGTGTGGTATAAACTGCATGATAATTCAATTTTACTGGCAATTGTTCTAAATAGTTCTTACAATGAAACTTTCTCTAACAAAAAATACTTTTTATGACTCTATTATTTTATCTCTATTATTTTGACATGACTAACTTTTGCCCTGAAACCTAAGTACCTATTCATTTAGTAATTATACATTATAAAACAGCAACAATAGTTACAATAATAGTTATATGGAACTAGTGAACCCGACAGACATTGTTTTATCCATTAGCAGCGCCACCTACTGGGTCCAGTAAAATATACTCATATAGAAAAAAAAATTCTATCCCAGAATCTAAATCGATCCCGTCGTTTATTAGGAGTTAAGTGACAAATGGTGAAGAAATTTATACATAAATATAAACCCTAGAAACCAAAACACAAGACTGTAAAAGTCTACCAGATTCCTGATAGAAAGAAGATTCCGATAATACCGCTTCGAAATGAGTTTAAGCCTTTGCCCAGCGCAGTAGAAAGACACATGCTTAATGATCAGTATCTGAACGTACTTCAACAAAGACCGTAGAAAGAATAATTCAAACTACGTGCTCGAAGGTATTATGTAATAATAGTGGAACTACATCCATCTTCCGGCGTCTGCATAGTTTTGGTTTACGACAAACGAATAGTAACGAGATTGTTGTCTAACAAGTTTTCCAAAACACTTAATCGTATTCGCAATGGATGCACGAGCCGTAGGCATCCACGTCTGCGTAATTACGATCCAAGCGTGAGAGAATAATTTAAAAGATTTTGCCCAAGAGGATTGCATTATTACAATATCAGAGAAACGGCTTTACAGCGTCATTCATACATTCTTAATTATTTAATTATCTTTTGAGTGCGCTACGGAATAACGCAGCTGCAGAAAATCCGGTATAATTTGATTAAATTGGATTTTCACCCAGGAGAATATTCATTTTTATAACGATATTGTAATTAGGCATGAAGGAGGATAACGAACGCTTCTGCACTCGGGTCCGGCGAAATAATTCTTTTATGCTCCTTTACAGTAGAGTAAAACGTTGGTAACCTTTTAAGCGTCTCACGCAAGCAATTTTGTTAACGTTGTAAAATGACCACGAAAGTATACAGAGCAAGCAGAAAAATCATAAAACCCCAGATGGTGGCGCTAAAGCGATTAAGCGGGTCGATGATAAATTTTAACGAGTTATTTTAATGGAAGCGATCGCAGTCAGTGGCTAGCCGGCAGCCTGTGTCGATAGAAAAATAAAACGAACCACCGAAAGACTGCTCCGTTCGTGATTTCAAGCATTTTTATTTTAAGATACTTTGTGAAGTTGATGATAAAGGTTTTTACATTAAACAACTTGAACGATTCGTGGAAAAATATATTCGTTTACTATTTATTTTTGTAACGGAATATAACTTCTTATTTGTAAATAATCCTATTAATTTCAGTGTAATTTTTAATATCTCAAAGAAGTTTTACAAAAATCTATTTACGAGAGATACTCATTCGTATCACCCATTAACTCTCACGAGGTTAAAATCGAGTGAAGCTACTAAGAGTTCAATGACTTTTAGTTTGTCGCAAAAATGTTTTATATTTTTCATTCACATAGCATAAAACTGGTCAAAAACCACAGCCACGCAAAATTGACAGCGAAACATCGATATCATACGAATGTGACATTTTGATATGGGACCATTTGCGTGATTACAATCGACGCAGTGGCGCACCCTCCTTAGTCGACCTCCCCCTTCCTACAACTTCCCTTGCGATAAAGATTGACATCGTCGCTTTTAAGTTTCAAATTATCCTAAGTCGAATTTTGGGCAGTAACGAAAAACGTACCTTAATTCCTACGCATTACAAACTAGTTTCCCTAAAACCCCCATAAATTTTAGCGTGTCATCGCAAGAAAAGATTGCAGGAGAAAGCACATTAGTGGGATATCACTGTTGGTTGAAAAAGAGCATGTCGGTTTATGTACTCGTGCGATGGCTTCGACGTAAAGTCGATTACGTTAAATTTTATATTGAGTAAACAGTCTAATACCGATGTCTTCTATAGATTCATGCACCGTTCAAGGTATTGTTAGGATAATAATGTTTGTTCCTTGCAATATTTTAAGGGTAACTGCATGGAACCTATAGCATTTGCATTATTGTCATTGTTGAAGAAAATTTTTGAAATGTTATTGATAATTCAATAGAATACTTTATGATGATATCTCATAGCTTTATACAACTAAAGATTAAACAGATTTTTGTACTTTTTTCCTACGAATTAGCCAAAATAATTGTTTGATATATCAATGTATTATGTCAAAAACATTAATTATTTAATGAAATATTTTATCAAGCGATGCCTCTGGCGATCACTAGTTCAAGATATGTGCGATAATGCCCATTGTAACAGCGAGTAGGATTACTATCTGAGCCCCGGTGTCGATTCAGTTGCACCTAAGCATTTGAACACGGCACAAATGGATTCAATGATCTTGTAGATACCGTGTATGGACGCCACTTGATCCCAGTATGCTCTATATAGCTGGGATTCTCAATGGAGTAACCGATAACAGCATCGAAGTGTCCGATCGAATAAGTTCTTATTTTAAAGGGATATTATTTATGACATCAAAAATTATTGTGAAACAAGGTATAAAGCTTATTGACCAACAATGCCATTTTTATGAAGATATAATTTAAATTAAGTGGTCTCTGTTGCGTTCGTTCGATGAAATCTTGCCTATTGTTAAAATTTTGGGCAATTAACAAACACTGATGAACAGGGCTAAGACAAGAACAAGAAAGTTTAATGACATGCACTTACTACCGGCTATAACTGAATTTATTTACGTGCAGACACCTGAGAGTCGGGCCGCTTTAAGTGGGTACCGCATCATTTGCTGTTCAGTCAGCGACGCGGTCTCTAACTCCTAATTGGAACGAATTTGGCTGCAGGTGCACGGTGCAATACTTGAGTTGGCTCAAGATTAGGGGCGAGCTATTGCAAGTATATTTGGGCCGTTTCGTCTGAAATATTTGATGTGCAACGCGTGACTTGCGGCTCCGCTCCACTCGGTTTCGCTCCCGCCGTCATCCACGTGCACGCTCACACTAACTAGAATTAAATTAAGAACAATATTTACCCTCCACGGCTAAGATATATGATATTGCACAGTTAAGCCAGAGTTAATGTTTAGTGACGACTTATGTATCCACATTCTTAGAATAAGCTGGTAGATGTTTAACGTTAGCTAAGCTTTAATTTAAACGCTCCTTAAAAAGCAATTATGCTTCAAGTGTTTTACTCGAGGGGGAACTGTCAAATGGAGACAAAAAAATAATACTAGAGAATACACTTCTTTTAATTGCTACAGCATTTTGACATTCAATAAAGAAATATGCAAACAAACTGCGACACGATCGGAAAACACTTGACACAGATTGTTTATAAAGTAGGGTTTGCTTTTACGCCCGCGGAGACATGCCATAATGAAACCTCGCTAGGGAGGCTCGACAAACGTCATTACTGGGGCACGCATAAATATGCAAGGCAGGTAACGCACATTTTCATGCGACGTCGCAAGAATTTTATCGTTCGTTTAATTCTGTGTGAAAAAATGGGATTCTCGTCGGTGTAATGCGGGACAGACGATCGCGTGGGAACCGACACGCTGCCGGCCGAGGCCTACCTCTCACCTAAGTGCAGCCGAAAGATGTTTCCTTCACTTTGTAAGATATTACTTTCCCTTAATTGTATTGCCGAATGTCCAAATGATGGGAGGAAAACGTAACCCCAAAGCGCTATATAAATTATTTTTGTGTATTTTCTGATACTATAGTATTTATGAAAATGTGAACAGTAAAATCTAATGTATAATTTAAAGCTTAACCTCATTCAGAAAAGCGGTATAGAATTTACTGGATAAATCAAGTTTCAAAGTTAAATATAGTGATTCTGATTGCACAAACTCTGGTGGTACATTGTGGCTAGCAGTCTCATGAGACGATGGTTTCGTACTATTTGTTTTCTATCGCCAGGGTATTAGACTATCGTTTATAGTGTAAAACACTTAAATCTCTAACAAGATCAATTATTCGCAAATATACTATGATAATTACATTTGTTTGAATGTCACCTCTAA
This sequence comes from Junonia neildi neildi, assembly GCA_018234505.1. Classification (NCBI taxonomy): domain Eukaryota; kingdom Metazoa; phylum Arthropoda; class Insecta; order Lepidoptera; family Nymphalidae; genus Junonia; species Junonia neildi. Next base: position 14,468 of record DVVJ01000520.1, read on the forward strand.
TCTCAAAAACTAATCGTACTACTGAAGATATAACACAATTATTTGTTGAATTATAAAAAAAAGTGTAGAGGTGGAACGTAATCATCATTTTTCTCTACTAATATTATAAAGAGGTAAAGTTTGTGTGTTTGTAAATTGTAAGGGGTAATCTCGGGATCTACTGAACCGATTT
>DVVJ01000521.1:0-14634 GCA_018234505.1 Junonia neildi neildi
GGCCTGGGTCTTGGATGTGTATCTATATATGTATCTATTATAAATCTAGTATCGTTGAGTTAGTATCCCATAACACATGTCCCGAACTTACTTTGGGGCTAGCTTAATCTGTGTGATTTGTCCGTATATATTTATTTATATTTATTAGCTATGGTAGCTGTGAGTAATTACAACTCGGTCATTAGTAACATTTTGACAAAAAAACGAAAACGCGCCTACATACTAAACGTAGCAAAACACGAAGACTCATTAACCCAAATATAAACTACGAATACATTTACAAACTTAAACACGTATGTATTTAACAAACCATTGAAAGTAAATTAATTCGAGCACATCTCATTTGCGAAGTTTTGATTGCCTTTACGCAACTAATGGCTATGTCACCGTAAAATCGTAAACACTGTTAGATAACAATCTATCTCGCGAAATAGTTTTTTTTAATGTTTGAAGCAAATTGGTTTTGGTTAGGTTAGAACTTAAGTATTTAATTATTAAAATTTAACGTAGCCTAACCCGATACAAGCAATTTGGTTTGTAATTTGTCGAAAAATAAATGCTAAATTTAATTCGACAGTCAACAGTTTCGCTTGATTAGTAGAGTAGATTGTAATCTAACTGTTTTTACAATTTTACGGTGATAGCTATACATATATTGAAGTTATTTAAATAGAACGATATACTAGTGTACTCGTATCGTATGTCTAAACTTTAGGGTTACGGCACTGATTGGATTCTGTGCCCTTAAGAAATATTAAGGGATGCTTAAACTACATAATTATCATCAACTATACCTATTGGGTTTTCGATGTCACAGAGCCTTTAAAAGCGTCCAGCGTTATGTTAAGTAAACTCATATGTTAAGTTCCAGGATTTGTTTGATATATTAAGAATTGCATTACATCTCCAGTTTTTTTATTACAAAAATGACGTGTTGAAAATCATTATAGAATACAACCATACGGAGAAAAGTAACCTAATTAAGTAATTGTATTTATAATTATGCTTTGAGTTCTATATTAGTTTCTCTAATTGTAGGCATCTAATAAAGTCTTTTACGGATGTGGTGATAAAAATTGGGTATTGTCGTGTAAATACATTAACCGTCGTTTTAAGAAACGAATGCTTTAGGGAACCGAACGCAGATCTCGCATAAAGACTCTTCAATGTCGTCGTAAAAAAAAACAGTACACTCAAGACGGATATTTGAAACGATTTGTACACAGTATATAAATACAGATGTCACATTTATTATTTACCCGAGAAGCCGACTTCGTCTATAAGGAATTCCCGAGAGGAAATCTGTCCAGAAAGTCGAAATTATTTCTGCGCTGAGCGGAATCTATTCTGAGTCCTAACCTTATTTGTATTGACGTGAACTCCGCGTGTGGGCTTACGTAATACCAGGACCAATTGAAAATCGTGAAAATCTTCAAAATGTCACTTGCAACGCTGGAAGTTTTAATTGGCTGGCACGCTCTTAGAATCCGATGTTTTTACTATATTCCAATAGTTCCAATTAATCCAGCTTATAAATGAATCTTTTAAATTCAAATTATACTTTATCTAAATTGAATTTCTCAAGCGTTTCAAATGTTTATTTTTTAAATAAATCGTTTTAGCCTAGTTTTAGTTGGGTTACTATTGGTTTGGAGTTAAGAGAAACTTCAGAAGTATTCTTAAGTAGATTATTCAATTACACTTCACTCTGAATAACCTCCCAGAACACCACTAATATTTCTTTACTTAGACCTTAAAATGATACATGATAAATTTGCTGGACCATGTTGTAATTAATGTAAAAATCGTAAAATATTAGTTGATGCTTCTTCTTAAAAAAATGACCTGCAGGCTGATTAGAATTAAGGAAAATTAATTGAAAAATTGTTACCAACATTTTCAAGCGTCAAAAATTTTGTAGCCATTGTTATAACGTCGTCTGTTTGACATAATTTAATGAGAGGTAATTAAGGTAGACCGCCATTTCATCATTAAATTTTTTCAGGGTCCAGTATCTTTTAACGGCGCGGACAGGATAGGCATGTCCGCCTTCTACCAAATACAAGGTACGAGGTAATTAATTTACTGCACCCTTTTACTGTGCCCCTATAAAAATATTTTTAAGCCGAGCAAAATTTATTACGACAACCGTTAATCTCGGGAAAACTGTGATTTTTTTTACGTTTTTACAACGAGAACAATGCTCAGATTACTGGCCCAAAAATGTTTTAAAAAGGCTTTTAAATCCATTTTTCTTTTTCAGAAGTTGTTATTTTCAATTTAAAACAATTAAATTCTTCTTATTGGAGTTGCTCTTTTAAAGGTGGTCGTCCAAAAACGGTGGCTCTTTACACGCACGGTCGGGAGATGATGTGCCCAGAATGTGCGAGACCCCAATGGGCTGGTGGTATACCAGCTGCTAGAAGGGTTTTAGTACTACGGGTGGATTCCGTCTGGGCTCCAGCTAGGCTGGCTGTTGCGGCGCTATCAGCTGCTGGGGTCGCCCTCGCATTGGCATTCTTGGCATTCAACTTGCATTATAGTAAGCGAAGGTAAATGGTGAAACATTAAAAACTTAACCTACCGGCATTTATGTATTTATAAATTCAGTGACAAATTCTAGAATCATTTATAATCAAAAAATCTTCTTGGAGTGAACTTGGCGTTAGTGGTAGAGTAGATTTTCTTGACCACATAACAATATAAAAAACTTGATGCTATGACAAAACATGCTATTTTCAGACATTTAAAAAATCTTTATTTTAATAATAAATAGAGAAAATAAAATAAATACTATATATAAATTAGCATTATCTACTTTCCCGACGCTACGATCACTTCAACAACTAAACATAAGCATACAAAGTTCCAAATATTCTAAGACGTAAATAACAAAATAAAGGTAATATACTCTTTCACAGGTTTATAAAGCTATCTTCTCCTCGGTTGAACAACATGACGCTGATTGGATGTGTGCTCGTCTATACAGCTGTGGCTCTATTAGGTGTCGACAATGCCATACTACCTTCCTACATACCATTTTCTGCTATGTGTACCGTAAGTACTATTACAATATTTTTGAAATCAACTATTAGGTTCCCTTTGGTTTAGAATTAACACATCGTAACACACCTTAATGTTTTTATAACATTTTTCTTTCAAAGATAACCCATTCCATTTTGCTGCAAAAAGGTAGGTTTTTGTGTTTTCCGATATAGCAGTTTTTGATATCCTGTATGTTTAAAATTATAATACCTATGTGCCATGACATTCATTCTTCATATCATCTCGGTTGTCCGCCTGTTGTACGTCCTTTCTCTAGTTTTTGTAATTACGTCATTATTCTTGTTATTTTTTTGTGGTGTACAATAAAGAGTATAAATAAAAAAATAAAATAAAAATAAATAATATTAATTTTTAAAAAGGAATTTCTATAGGAGAAATTTATTCTGTCACGCAGCGTTGCTTTAAAAACTAGGTTAAAACGGTTTTAGGTACGACTTCTTTTCCGTTAATCCAAATTGAAAAGTCTATGGAGTTTAGATAATGCATTTTAAGGCTTATTGAGAATAACCAATTACTATAAGAAAGAAGGTACACTTTTGGTGTTGTCACAAAATTTATTAAAAGTACCTATTAAGAGGAAATATCAGAATTTTATTAGTATTTTTTATTGTGCCAACTTCTAATTACATTATTATTGTTTTACCGTTAATTATATCAAAACTTTGTGATTTATGAACGGATTTAGAATTTTTTTCTTTTATTTGAAAGATTGGTTTTATAAATTTTTACCGAAATCAGTGAAGTTTAGTTTTTAAATTACAATACCAGAATCAAGTAAACAGAAATACCTATTCTGTGCTTTTTGACGACAATAATAATTGTATTTTTTTGATAAAAATTTAATTGATTATGTGAGAGTAAATTATCATTTAATTATGAAACTAAATAGTGTGCGATATTTCAGGGCAGGGTGTATATTCTGTCAGCTGGATTTTCACTTGCCTTCGGATCGATGTTCGCCAAGACGTACAGGGTTCATAGAATATTTATAAGGTGAGTTATTAATGAGATCAGGCTAAACCGCCTACAACGTAATTTACGAGAGTATCTCGTTCTACTAAACTTTGTAGATGAAATATATAATGACGTACATTGTCTTCATAATCGCGTCACACCTGCTCCTGTTGAGCAATAATATGGCAAGGATTTCGAAGTCACATATGGAGTTATACAACCTGGCAATCGTAAATTCTTTAGTTAGTTACATTTACTATAACAACGTAAATTTTGTTAGGCAACATATTGGCCAGCGCGCATGAAGGAAAAAACAGGATTGGATGTTTTTCGTCAAAATAGCTGACATTTGCTCGTCATGTATTAAAAACGTTCGTTTGATTTTAAGGGTACAATTGTGCACAAAAGCCTCTTGTGTATGTCAATGTCAATCAATGCAGCTAACTTATCATTAAACTGCTTCATTTTGTTTTTTATAAGTCGCATCCTAAACAGGTCTGTCTTGATCGAAGAAAGTCCTGTCCGGTCCCGTCCCTAGTGCACACGGAATATTTTTCTTAAATATTTATCCCAATACTTCTTCCAAAACTCTTATACAAGTTAAATCATTCACTAATCTTTCTTCCGAACTGCCCTAAAATAAATAGAAGTTTATTTCAACTTGGGTTTTACTGGACCTGAATCGTATTTTCATGAATATTTTAATCCACATGAATCTAGTACGTAGTGGCCGATGTAAATAAGTTTTAAACTAATTTTATTAGGCTTTGTAAATGTAGTAAACATATAAGAGAATAAACATCTAAGACCCTATTGGATTAAACGCGACGGATCGTCCCAGTTACCTTTTTCCTATCTTAATGCTCTTTTTACACTTGTAGGTACGGCAAATGTATATTTTATATAATAACAATTAAATGTATGTATAATAACAATTAGATATAGAAGCAAAAAAGACAATTAGGAAGCCTATAAATAATGTAGGAGGTATAATATATTATTTAAAAAAACGCTCTTTTTTGCAAAAGCTATTTAAATATCGAGTTTTTTGCCATTTCTTCTCGATATTAACGGCATTAAGATAAAAGTCATCTATCTGCACTTTACATCATCTTCCGTACACTTTTTATCTTAACGATTCAAAAGTGCTTCCTAAGCCTACTTCAATAACATTTTGAATTTTAATTTAAGTATGAATAAATTTGAATTCTTTAATCATTAGACATAATATTCCTCACCTACTATACGATCCCTTTTCGCTACACAAAATGTCGTAAAAAGTAATACGCTCTGTCTCTTCCACGACTTAAACTTTTAATTTATGAAATAACAAACGTAAAATTTGTTTGCGAAATACACGAACACCCCAAAAGTTATACTAACTTCGCAAAGTCGTAAACTTTGCATAACAACTTTATATTTTCTTTTCATGTTTATCCGAATAGCTTTATTCCCATATGTATGATATTTATTCTTTTAATTTTAGTTAGATATTTCGGCAGCTTTAAATCTGTCGTATTAACGAGCTGACCTGATTAGACTCGATAAATCTTTAATTATTTATCACATAAAGCTTTAAAGCTTACTGTAAAAAAGAATTTTATTTAGGATTTCATACTTATGTCTTTCAAAGTGTGTTCCACAATTCACATTTAGGTCAAACAGTTAGTTTATTTTTTATCAACTATTTTATTATAAATCTAGTGGACCAGACAGATAAAAGCATCTATTGACACACACACACAATATCATCAAAATTAATACAACTGTTAAAGTGAAGTTTAATGGACACACAGATGAAAGAAAATATGTAGAGATTTAGTTTATCATTGTTTTTTTAACTGTTTTGTACTTTCAGCAATCGCAGTGGTGTATGTAAAACTAAGCTCCTACAAGACACTCCTCTAATATCTCTAGTTTGTGCTCTCCTGGTGATTGACGGGCTAATAGTGACCCTTTGGGCCATCCTCGACCCCATGGAGAGGCACTTGAAGAATCTGACAGTTGAAATCAGTTCTACTGATCGAAGCGTTGTATATCAACCCCAGGTTTGTGGAATTAATTTTTATTTGTAAGTAAAAACGTAACACAGCCTGTACATATCCCACTGCTGGGCATAGGCCTCTACTCCTATCAGGGAGAAAATTATGGAGGTTAAGTATTTGATACAAATGAACAAATCAAAGAGTAAAATGCTAGCAACATCCGACTTTCTTGTCAAAAAATGCCCATTTCTCTTTCTTTAAAAAAATATTATTTTACTCAAATATAGGTAATTTTACCAGCCCATAAAAGAAAAGAAACAAGTGTTTTTCCTACTATCTAAATGTTTTATTTCTTTTTTTTCGTACAAGAAAGATAAATGTAAACACGAACTTAGAACTTTTCGTACGGGCATGTCAAATAGTGGGCCTTCAGAAAAACTTTATACATTCTTTATTTTATGTGACGTCATATTGGCCAACGGACTTTCGTATGTATAAATATAGGGGTGATGTTGATGTTAAATGAGCACATCTGCTTGTGGACAATTAATCAAAAATGCATTACCAGCCAAAATAAATAAAGGAAAAGGAGGGGTAGAAAGCAAACAAAAGACTAGGGAAAGAGAGTTAGGCCTTCGGTTCTTTCACTGGTCGTATAGAACGCAACTATATTTACTACTTCACACCAATTTTCTTTGTCGAGCCAGCCCAATTACGAACAGTACTTTGTGACTACAGCAGCTCTACTAATTGGCTCTACCACAAAAGTGTCTAACTGAAGTCTAAATACTAACCCGAAATATTATCTTTCAGATAGAAGTCTGCAAATCCCAGAATACCACCGGTTGGTTGTGTGCTCTCTATGCATACAAGGGCCTACTCCTCATCGTCGGTGTTTACATGGCTTGGGAGACCAGGAACGTGGAGATTTCAGCTCTGAACGACTCCAAGTACATTGGCATCAGTGTGTACTCTGTGGTCATCACGAGCACGAGTGTCGTGGTCATTGGAACCATCATTTCAGAAAGAGCAACTTTGGCGTACATAACAATAACAAGTTTAATATTAATAGCAACCACATCGACCCTCTGTCTCCTGTTTTTACCGAAAATCATCGCTATTAGGAGTAAAGGTATTGTGTTATCGCGAATATATTAATTTCGGTACACAAAAGTTTGGCATTGCGCGAAAACAATTACTGGTAGAACATGTTTTTCCCATTAAGCTCGTATTTGTGTACGTATTTTAGGGTTGGCCAATGTTATCGACGTTCATGTATGTATGGGCGTTTCTTTACTCTACTGTAACGTCTAAATTGCTCAACCATTTGATATCATCATAAATAGTTAATCCCGGGTACCATATCTAAGTAAAATCGAATCATTTTATAGTATTATACGCTTGTATGAATTAACTTTCAAGAGTCGTGTTTAAATATTTTTTTATCCATTTAAGCTGAAGTTAAGGTTTTTAATTGGAACACTTGTAGGCAACCCTGTTACTTTTCTGATGACGTCATAAAACTAAGTTTCCCAGCGAGATCCCATTTGTAGGGATTGTTTAGAACTGTAGATATGCTTTAAATATTAACATTATTTGGAACACAAAATTCAAAACCATTTGTTTTAATTTAAACTTTTCTCTGCTGTAGTAACATCTGTTGTTTAATATTCATGAAAAACTTTTTCAGCCGAAGATGATCCTGTTATACAAAGTATGGGACTCAGGCTCGAGTGTAAAACTAGACGGTTCGTGACCGACGAAACTCGAGAACTACATTTTCGTATAGAAATACAAAATAAAGTTTATAAAAGGGAAGTTGCCGCTTTAGATCGAGAAATTGGCAGACTGGAAAAGTTATTAGCCGAACCCTTGGACTTAGAATCTAATGCTTCGGTCGTTTTGCATAAACGAGTAAGTCGTGTTTTTATTTATTTAAATATTCAGCATCTTTCTTAACAATTTGTTTCAAAAACTTCACCAATTTAACTTGTCTAAATTTTAGAAACACGTTAAATATAAATGAGCCTTCTTGAAAAATATAAATTAAATTGATGAACTTTTCAGACGGAGCTTAATACAGTTGAAGAAGAAGGTCGTCCACCTAATACAGAACAAAGAACGCCCAGCATCAGCGGTGGTCTACCAATGCTCCTTCTTTCCGTCCTTCCACCAGTTATACCTCGAGCGAGCTGGCCATCTGCCGAAGCTTGCAGAGGCAGAAATTCAGTCAGCTTCAGCTCTCAACCCAAGTTGAATTACAGGAAATCGCAACCCGCAATCGACTTATATAACCTCTGCCTAAACAGACGGGAAGAGAATCAGGGTTTTCTCAGTAGGTTAAAAAATTTCTTCGGCAGCAGAGCATCGAGCAGAAAAGAATCAACAATTTCCATTGCGGACCCAACTGGTCAAAGCATAGCTGCTGCTCTAAAATTACACGTAGGAATGATCGCTGGTCTCGTACCAGGTAACAGAAAACACTCAATGGTTCTATCCTGTAATACATTACACGTTCCACATCCAGAAATGAAGTTACGAAGGGAATCGTACGCAAGAAGCGGTCCAATCATCAGAATAACTGATGATGAACCAACGTGCTCGAAATATGTATCAGAGAAGAGCATATCATCTGGTACCCAAAAATACGTAGCCGAACCGGAAACTAAAGTCAATTTCGTATTACCAACGATGCATAAAAGGCCTATGTCCCAACAAAGTTCCTGTGAAAGGATACGAGGTTCTCCAAGATTTCCTCATAGGATAGCACCAACTGCTACCAGTTTAACTGCTTTACATAGCAAGAGAAAAACAAGTGCGGATAGCGTATTTCATATATCTGATGGTGGTTTTGATGAGCATCGAAGGTATAGCCATCAAAATGTTTGCAACCAAGAACATAGAGGAAGCACAACGTTAGAAAACAGATGGAGATCGACAGAAGATGCGAGACCTGGTCCGTCATCACGGAATTGATATTCTTAAGAAATAGGACGTAATGTGCCAAATTTTTATTTTTTCTTTTAATGTAGTGTACAGTATTCTATTAAAAAGTATTAGACTATCGGTGGTGTAGTAGCATGTGATATAAGTGTCTATTTTTTTTAATACAATTATTATGAAACTGTGAGACATAACACCAAAATCATAGATATAAATAGCTAGATCTAGATTGATAGTAATTTAAATATTTTTTATGTATCTTAATACAATAATGAAATTTTTAATTTGTTCTCTCCTAATTAGACAATTTGTATCAAAAACTTTATTTAAAAACCATCAATATAACTTCATTTAATGACTATTTTAAAAAGGAATAAAACTTCATTCAAGATAAATGAGTCAAACAGAAAACAGAAGAAATATAAGCTGTTAATTATTTTTGCAATTACGACGGTCCATAATTATGAATAAATAGATATTATGAACAGATATATAAATCAAATTCTGTTCATCTTTACATTCTAGTTAGAAATTTCTCAAACTGAGCGCCTAGACCAGGGGTGGGCAAACTACGGCCCGCGGGCCGGATCCGGCCCGTTAGAGGTTGTAATCCGGCCCGCCGAGCGTTTTTTCAAAAAAATTTTAACACCAAACATTCAAATTATATTATATTTTTCGAAATTAAAATATTTTCTCTACACATAAAACATAAAAATCTCATACTTTTTATGATAATACTGCTAAGTCGACAATTTTTTTATGTGAAATAGTATAATAATAAAAAAAAATATTTAATTTAATCTATAAAACAATATTTTTAAACTTTTAGCTTAGTAGACTTACACTGAATGTTAGTAATTGATCGGACCGCAGCAATATATTTTTTTGATTTTCTGGCCTGCGACAAGAATTTTTTTAATTTACCGGCCCGCGATCAAAAAAGTTTGCCCACCCCTGGTTTAGTGTATTGTGAAATTAAAAGCGTCATCAGTTTTTTGGCGGCAACTTGATTAAAATTGATTGATATATTTTTTTAAATATAAATTTAGGTCCGAAAAATCATTACTCACCATCAAATCTTACCATATTCAGTGACCTTTGCCCAATAAAGACGAATCTCGAAAAGGGGTAGCTCTGAATTCGAATAGGTATGTACTCAAGGGTACTTACAGGTTGGTTCTATAGACTTTTAATCAAAATCGGCTTAGCAGATGTTTATTTTCAAATATTTTGCACATATGTTCTCAGATTTTTAATCAAAATTACAGAACAAAAGTGCTGCACTAAAATTGAGTATCTTGGGATTTTATAGTGATTATGTCTCTTTTTGTTAAAAAATAATAATATTAAGTTTGTTTTGCTTGTTTTGGATGAATTAAAAAAAAAATAAAAAAAAAATTCTTAACAGAATTATTTTGCTGAGAACTGACATACAGAAAACAAAAAAGATATTTGTCAATGTTAATCATTCTTCCTAATATATAATGGGAAAGGACTTTGTTTGTTTATTCTTCCTTCACGCCGTAACAACAGAATCGAAACTCGAAAACCATTAAAGTTTGCAGATGTAAGGTTTTAAAAATAAAATATGGGCGTTACCTACTCTCTTATCTTATTTAGTAGGATATCTTTAATCCCGCAAAAATGAACTGATCCACAGAGAAATAAATGACATCGCGGGTGTAGCCGGGGACAAATCCTAGTATAAAATAAACAAGAGGTCGAGTAAATAACATTTTTCATATAATTAAAAACTTTGAATGGGTAGGTTTTAACAATGAAACGCTGCGAATCTTACAGATGGTGCGATAACATTACACAATTGTTTTAAGTTTTAGCCGAGCGAGTTTTGGCGGGTCATGTTTTGTAACGAGTCATTATGAAAGAGATTAATGTAATGCTTTATCTATTCAAATGTTAAACATTTTATGTAAATCACAATAATTTTCTACTAGCTGATTCCTGCGTCTTCGTCCGTCCGTGTCAAACAATTTTAAGGATTTTCATTTTTTCCCGCGGAACCCTAATTCTAAAATCAAAGCCTCCTTATAATATCATCTATCTGTCACTAAAAGTCACCTCAAAATCAGTCCAGCCGTTCCGGGGCTTACCCAGAACAATCAGACAGATCTTGTAATTATTTACATGCATTTAATAAAAAGTTGGTATTTTGACATTACAAGCAGACGATTTAATTGTATTTATATGAACGGACTACGGACTACGCACGTATGGACATATATATTTCAAGTAATTTGTAAAGCATGTAAAAGTAAAGTGGAATACTATTTTTTACCACAATGAAATATGATAATTGATTCCGATTCTTTTCAACTAATTAAGCTGAATTTTATACACTTTTCTAACTCACATTGAATTGTAACGTTTATGTAAAATAATAATTTAATACCGAAGGTAGGTATTAAACCTACATACTCGTAGTCTAGATTCTACTAAATTACGCACAAAATACGACTCTTAAGTGAAATTAATTATTTCATGTGTAAGATAGAGCGTGGTCATTGATAAGTATTATCAGCTTATATACCGGTGTAGTAATGGCGTTGTAGGTCACGCACTTATGGTAAACGTTCACTCGACCGGTTCGCCTGATACAAATACATGCAGATACTTCAGTTCTTTGACATTGCTCAGAAAAATCGAGATCATTTTAGGCTACTTAAAATGTTAATTACTGTAATAAGACCGAGGGCAGCGAGGTAATTTAGTTGTCTGAAGATGTACTGTGTGAATTAATATCGCATATTCATATTCGAATTCTTAATTTAGAGATGCTTAAATAATTACATTCTGCTAAGATAAAAAAAAAATAAATATTCACAATCGAAACCATAAAATAAGTAGGTATAAAAAGAAAATGTTTGAAATAAATAATTAAAGTTTTTGCTTTATAAAATTTATGGAAAAAGTCAACTTTTCGCTTGAGCAAGCAACCAATCACTGTCTATTAAAACGTGAATACAAACTATTTTGGTTTAATTTAATATTTAAAAAATATCAGTAGGTACAGGAGATTGGTCAAACAAATAAGCCGTTATTTTTAATTAATTCTAGTAACGATAGAGGGCGCGGAACCGTTCAAGGGTTTCTTCATCCAAGCGCGGTCAGTGGAGACGGACCAGTGGCTGGGCTCGTGGGAGGAGACGCCCAACACCACACCGCTGCCGGAGTGTTCGGCCATCACGCATGCCGACCCTAGGGAGAAGATCAAAGCTACGATTGTGTGGAGGGCCCCGCATAACTCACACGGCCGTGTTTACTTTACGTAAGTATTACAATAGCAACAATGGTCTTTGACAACAAATCGGCTGTTTGGAAGAATTGTTTCAACTAAAAATTAATTAAGAATTGATCTAAATCGAGTTCAAATTTATATGTCACAAAATTTTGACTTACAAAGATATTCAACCAAATCAGCGAAATATTGTTTTGGTCAATTTTAGCTAATAAGTAAAAGAAGGAATCTAATCGTCTTTGAACATCTTTTTTTTATTAGAAATTTTTATAATTAGAAGGTATCACATATTAGTTGTAAAAGTAAATTTTAAAAATAAATTTCTCAAAGTCAAATCTTGATCATATTTTTTAACATTTCTCAATAAGTTCAATTTAGCTGATAGACAAGAAGAAGTGTTAAATATATTGACATTCGCAAAAAATATATCATTAAAAATAATGTTAGAAAGGATGACATTGCACTGATATCATTAAACCGTTTGGTAAATAAGAAAAATATGATTTCGTTAACCCGTCTCCGTAGTAAGCACCTTTCACTTCGACCCATATAACGTTGTGCAACATGTGAGTGCGATGTGGTATCACAGACCTTTAGATAAAACTAAACGATCGTTCGCTTCTCGAACAGAAATCGTGTTGGAGTAATTACTATCGGCCGAATATATGTATGTATATATAATTATATATTGAGTTAGTCGTGTCAAACAACGTGATATGTTTCATAATATTGAGCTCGTTTTAATTAGGTAATGACTGTACTTTAGAGTAATAGTTTACTTTACATTTAAAAGGCCATTTATGGATATCATTATTTAAATTTCGTAATAAAATTATTTTTATTATCGGATATGCATGACATTTAGCTTATATTTAATTTCGTCATTATCTTCCAGAGGCACAGTTTTGAAGAATTATGGAACATTTTGGTCGGATCTTATAGCGGAGGCACCGCAGGATCCCGCTGCTCTACAAATTCTCGTAAAATAACATATGTATTTTTAATAGGTACTACATAAGGTTTAAGATTATAGACTTATTCAAAATACAGTTCTTGCGAAAATATTTCGTGTAAAGTAATTATAATTAAAGAATATTGTAACTATTAATTTACTCTTAGAGCAGGCAACAATAACATATTTTATGCACCTTGTAATTGCTTGTGAAGTTTCCGAGCAGCATACATACTTGCAATGTTTAGTAAGATCGGATCTACTCCCAGCCCTTGAGAATATGAATTGTTTTTTTTTCTCAACAATTTAATTAGTGACGTTGCAATTTTCTTGCTTTACTTACTTACTTATACTTGTTTGTTTTATTTTTGTCATTGGAAACTTTCAAAAGTCCCAACTGTAGAGTAACAAGTATGGTTGATAAAAATGTCACCGTTGTAACACAATCCGATCGTAAATTTTTACGTTGCGCAACATAGATTTTCACAAAGCGACTTTATAACAATTCACATCATAACTTACCACGAACGCTCGCGTCGTGGTTGAGTGGATTAGCTGTTAAGTGTCATATGTATACCACAATGTTAAGGCAAATAAACGTGTTTCAGCTTTGAACATAATTACCATTAAAGCACATAACAGTAGAAGAATTATTAAGGTTTTTCATTAAAGAGTAAGTTAGTTTTACTATTATTCTACAATTCTGGAAATAAAGGACATAAATAATATTTATTTTGGTCCAAAGCGGCTTAAACTTAAGTCTGGTATGGTAAGGGTTGTTATTTCATTATGATATAGAGATGTTCGAATCTAAACTATCAATGAAATATTAAGAAATAACTATAATATAGATGTATGTAAATAAAAGATTCGTTATAAGAATAAGCATTTTATTTCATTTCGTTACATTCGCGTATCGTTTGCCTCCACGAAGTCGTTAGTATAAAACTTAATAGTGCGCATTCAGTTAATATAAACAAAATAAATATATTCGTAAAGGCACTAAGCAACATATAATCTGAGTATCTTCGAAGCTATAACTCATCAAGTATATAAAATACGATATAAATCACAGTTTAGGGTGCTTTTTGCTTCATGACCGGTCGCTTTATGCCCATGAGGTCGCAGATCTCATTTCTGATTGGCCTCAACTCGCTAACGTCTTTTTCCCAGTCAGTCTCAGCCAGAATTGTCATAACCTGGAAATAATCGTTACTTGGTAATACATTTCTTTAAAACAAAATTGAAGAGAAATGATACGTGCTATCTAGTCAGTGTAATTCATTTAGGAACTATTGTTTCTAAATATTGATTCTAATAAAGTAATACGACCACGGCTATTTTACGGGATTTTCTTATTTCATACTTATCAGTAGTCGGGTTTTAGTTTTTAAACTTAACTTTATTTACATAATTTTGGGGTTATGATACCTAACTGATTAGAAGTTTTATAAAATTCATATAAATATTTTATAAAT
>DVVJ01000522.1:0-14625 GCA_018234505.1 Junonia neildi neildi
GACCATTTTCATCTAAAAATCACAATTAAGTCGTTACGTAACGCTTTGTTGTTATACCCCCTCCCGGCCCCATTACGCACCGTAACGTTTTACAAGACCCTCCCCTCCCCCAAACTGCGTTACGTAATACTTGAATGAACCCTTAATTATTAAAAACAAAAATATAAGCAGAAAAGTAGGTACCTACCTATACTTACTAAAAATTTAATAATATAAAATAATAAACTGTAAACCATTATCGGTCATTCTTGTAATGTAATTTGAGATATTTTTCGTAACACACTAATATGTAAATTTTAAAGACTACCTAAGCGATATTTTTACGAAAGAAAATATTAATTTCATGTTATACAAAATATAGAATTTATATGCATCGTCATGCAATCACGCCTGATGTTAGGTAATTTGAATAAACATCGGAGCACCACTTACATAATAGAATGCAACAGGCCTTGATATAATTAAACGAGTACTCACGAATCCTGTAAACATACATCGTTAACCCCATTGTGTTCGGTTTTGTCTATGAATTAGAAATGGACGGATTAACATCGAAGATGGTAATATCCGTATTCGTCAACGACATAAATAAAAAAAATAATTTTATTTTGAAGATGAGTTTTCCGTATTCGTCCAAATTATATCTACCAAAAATTCCGATTGCTTTGCATTTTGTGTGGGCACAGTTCTGCATGGTAACTTAATGCGATGTGTCAACATTATCTATTTAGGTATGTCGAAGATGTTTCTTAGTGAGCGAAGTATTTTAAAGATCGTATCATTTATCGATCTATTTCATTTTTTCTTATAATATTTTGTATCAATAGTTTAGAAATTAGAGAGGAAGGTCGTCTCAATCAATTCATTGCGATAAAAACTACGAAAGCAAATATTTCGTTACTAGTAAATATAAGAAACCACAAAATTGGAAAAATATTTCACTCGTATTTATCTAGATTCAATCAACTTCTTATACCTAACCGATTTTATAGAAGGCATATCGGAGCAATGTTAAAAATTACTCCTAAGTATTTGTTTTTTTTTTGTTGGCGCAGGATAAATCTTCATAGATAGCCAATTCATGGGGGGGAAGGTCAGGTCATGTGAGATTGCACTCACTAAAAACCCCTGCAATGCAGTGGCGGATTTACCCATAGGCCCATTAGGTCCGGACCTAGGGCGCCAGACTTTTAGGAGCGCCAAAATTCTCTTTTCAGGAGCGGCGGCGGACGACCTTTTTTAGCGAAGATTGTATATTTAAGATAGGGAACGGAGGGTGTCGACCTTTTTTTAGCTCATTTCGTATATGTCACGTAGATGGCTAGCTAAGGGCGCTGTATGGATCAGGGCCTAGTGCGCCACTTGTGTTAAATCCGCCGCTGCTGCAAAACGGATAGGCTGTACCTATTGCTTTCGCATGCACCTCCGCTGCCCCAGAGCCATCTGGACTTGTCGTATTCAAATTAATAATGAATTAGGTATCCTTAAATATATATGTACCTATACATTTATGTACACAAGTATACCTAGATATAGTAACTTACTAAGTTAGTAGACTTGAACTTGGTCGATCATCTTTATTGTTCTTCGAAGACCTCAACAGAAAACAGAGTAAGTACCTATGTGAATATAATTCAATATTTATTTCTACCGTAATTTTTATCACAAGAAGAAATGTAAACCTATGCTGTTTTATTTTAACAAACATTCAACCAGTTTGTATGGACGCTCCTATCTAGGTCTGTCCTTGGTTAACACGTGTAACTAGCTTGCATTTACCTTACGGATTGACTTACAATAGAGTCGAAACGGCAGTCTGTATCCTGAATATATGCGACATCCTTTAACGAATAAAAAGAACTGATTTAACCAAGCGGTTCAACCAAGTATCCCATCTTAGCAAGCGACTCGACTTTTATAGCTAAGCCGGTCTATCAAAACACAATGCCATATTATCTCGATTTCTCGAATCTCATATAGCTATTTCTAAAATTATTATTAAGACTGAAAAAAAGCTATATCTAATTAAGTTTTAATAATTCTTCTTCTTCTTGTCGATGGCATATAAGTATCTATTTATGTTTTGAAATTATCGCATAGACTATGCCTATGCGATAATTTCAAAACAAATAAAAATAATAGTAAAAATATAGACTTGGATAGGAACTGCTTTACACATATTAATTATAGATAGGTAGGTACCTACTTTCTCGAACGAAAACGATTCTATTGAATAGTAAATCTTAAATCATCTGTTTTATGACTTATTGCTTTTTATTTGAAGACGAGTTTTATTCTTTAACGGTTCTTTCTTTAGTTTCGTAGATTTGAATCTATTGCTAAACTTTTATTTAGTCGCAATTTAAAGTAGATGGCCAATTATAATATGATCCTTGGCAGTGTAAATAAAAATGCATTTTTTTTAGAGTAAATATTGGCAAAAAATTGTACCTATCTTTTAATCTTTTGTAAGGTTAAGTAAACTCTTGAAAAAATAGCGCTTTTTTAATTCGGTTCTTCGCATTTAAACCTATCTGTGTTAGCATGTTTATTTTCTATATCGAAAGGAGTTTGTTCTACATACTTTCACACGGGTCTCGATGTATTTTACCTACAACACATGCTAGAGCTTAACCCGGTGCACTGCTATAAACCTAGATGTTATCTCAATAAACTGTCCGTCCGACTACGTATTTATTGCAGAGTACAGAAAATCCACTCAATACAAGTTGTATTTCGCAACGTTACGCTTAATAATAATTACTTTTTAATTTAAGAGTTTGTTGTGATACAGAAAAAAATAAGACGCTTTATGTAAATTATAGCTAAATAATAAAAACAATTACGAACATACATTTGTTAAAAGTCTAAATCATAGATTTTTAAGTATTCTTACACTACAATAAAAAGTTAGATGTAAAAGTAAATAAAAGCTTACCTTTTCAGCAACTAGAATAATCGTTAACTTTTCAAAGTTATTATCACAAGAGTTCTGTAGTATCACTGTCTTCGGTCACAACACACGATTAAATTATTAAACAAGTTTATTATTATTTTACAGACGACAACAGAAGCTTTGATTTTACAAGACAAACCGGCGTGGCTCGCTCTCAACGAAGCACCGCGTGCATTTCAATGGATGAAAGTGTAAACTGTGGTTTTTGTATAGTGCTCTCCCATTTCTGCGCGTACGCAAGACAAGGACCGAAGAACTCGCTACCATCTACTTCAGATTTGAGCAGTCTGCTTCGCCCACTACCTATTATTCTAGAAAAAAATGTCTATATTGTAATTGTAAGGTCTATTCGTTAAGTGTAGTGTAGATAGAGTTTTGTGAAAAATTAAAATAGATATTTAAATAAAACAACATATTTGGTTTGTTTATTTTTATTATCTTCCCAAAGGTGGCAAGTACCAGAGTAGTGAGCACAACCTAACGTAACGAAAATGGTAACTATTTTCAGGGATAACCACTTCTAATTGATCCAGTAAAACGGTTATAATATCTAAAAATCCCAAATTTATATAAATTCAACGTCTATGCTAAATCTACATGTTAATTCAAATTATAATAATCGATGCCAAAACATACGCGTATTGCATTCGTTATCAGTGCTGTTACAGTTACAGAAATATCGTTATGAAAAATGCAATTGCGTCGGTGTTATTTATAGCTACGTAGTGCAAAATTATGGAAAATTCAATGTAGCCAACTTTAATTTTGGCACCAAATAATAAAAATGTGAAATCCCTTAAGTACTGCTACTACCCCGGCTTACAAGATATTTTTGTCTAATGAATTACAGATTTTTTTTGGAAATAAAGGAAACAATATAGATTGAGATGAATAGTAACAAATATGCATGTAACCAAGGCTTTCGTCGGTTACAAGCCGACTTGTTTTTATTTTTGAGACGAGAGCAATACAAGATATTATAAGACTTTGGAAATATCTACATGCATTTTTTTGGTATTTTTTATTGTATTATTTTTTTAAACGTGTGCTGAGTAGCGACGTGTCCCAAAAATTACGAATAGAAAAACTTACTGCTCTCATCTCAACATAATCTTAGGAAGTCAATCCGCCGATGTGAAATTTTACAAATTGAATTATAAATACATACTGACAAAAAGCTCATTCACCACTAAGTGTTACATCGTGGTTTATAAAGTGTGAAATAACTTAGGGGACTACAACTAGGATCGCCTCACCTTATCCTCTCTTATCTTTCAATTTCTCTAACCTTAAACATTGTATTAAATGCACTGATGTTTTATACAAGTACGAAACTCGAGAAGAGTTTTTAGCGATCCGTACAACAAGCCATTTACTTTAGACGTAAATGACTAATTACAATGAGTTACGTAATTATGTAAGGCATCAGTGCTTCTGATACGTAAATATATTAAAATTCCGTTCATACTTAATCCGAAATCGTCACAAGCGAACCTAGAGGCGACGTTAATACGGAACCAATAAAACAATTGTTGCATTCATATTGAGAAAATAGTTTCATTAGGTTGCAACAGTTTTATTGGTCCATATTATTATGGACTTGCAACAGCCTGGTTTTAATGTCCCCATCTGAGGCCGTCGCGAGTCCGTCAGTTGTTTAGAACAACAGTAACGCTGTCACTATACAACTAGTATCCAGGTGTTACGGATAAACACACACATCAAGTGCACAGGCACATTACATTAGATTAATAGCTAATCGAACATAATATTATATGCGAACTTGACTATAATTATTACAATTTTCTTTTTTTTTGGATTTTCTAAACATTTTTTTTTCCAAGTATTCTTTAGCGAATATCGTTAATGGAATAAGTACAATATAATATGAACTATGAAGGAACAAAATGAAGACAATGTAGTCATAACATTACATGATATAAAATAAAATGAAAGTGAATTAATTAGTTTTGATGAGATTAAAAATACCAACTTTGCTCATTGCTATTCTGCTAAAGTCATACAGAATAATGTTGCCATGTCAGAAATATATCGAAATCGATCTTTACTCGAAAAGTAAGATGTTTCCTTATATTTCCGAAATGGCAATAAAAAAACAATAAATGATACAGAACTGAAATTGCTTATATTAATTTCACAGTATATTAAATATATACAATTGTCATACCGATGCATATTTTGCAATGACATTTCTTTTTTTTTGTTATTTTTTTCGATTTTCAGTTATTACAAACAGAAGTCACACTACAGAAATAATAAATATAATATATACATAAACACGACAAAAATTAGCAAAGTTTTGAAATATATAAAAAATGTAATTAAGGAAGGCTTTTAAATGAAATAAATAAACGATATGCAGGAGTCCCCCTATAGAGACACAATGTTACTAGTGAAAAAACACAATGTCGGTAAAATTGCGCTCTATAAGATTGCGTTAACCGCCAAGAGACTCCAATAAAAATTACAAAATATAACATATACACTTCTTATGCTTTACATAAACTATATAATAACAGTTACGCCTATATGAACTGTTACCATCCACATTTGGAGCTGTAAATTATATTACAATTTGATGCGATCACTGCTCAATATTTTCTGAATTTATTTCCAGTTTAATTTTAAATTTCGTTTGCCGAGATGGAATAATTTGTCAACAGTATGAATCAACGAAAGTGACGATCATTGAATGATCAATGAATATCAAGTAGACGACATTATGATAAATTACAAACAATATTGAACAGAGATAGCAAATATAACTATCGAAGATCACCATACAAACCACCGTCCCAACTCTTCACATAACGCACTAGAGGGGCGACATTCGCCCCAAAGTTAAACAAAGTCCAACTTCATAAAAAAACTTGCCACTTTACTAACTTTACTAACCGGCAGACTTGAGTTCATTCCTTACCCTACCCACCGTCTGTAACCCGTCTGCCATCCTACCATTAATTATGCGGCTACTCAATAAAATCGCCGCGTATAAAACTTAGACATACTGGACAAACCATTAAAACAAAACGTCCACTGCCTCCTAATAACGAATACTAATATATATAGCACCCAGACATTTGCCAAGGCAATATCAGCATTAGACACTTCCACTAATCCTAAGCGGCGTATGCAGCTCGTATTATAATTATATAGCTTATATATCGCTATTTTCTTCGTCCATTGTATACTATTAAACCAAGTGCCCAACACTGAAGTCCAGATGCTCTCCTCCCTTATACTCGATGCCTCCAAAATTTTCTTTAACATAAAACAAATTTTCCTACAATATAAATTTTCGAATGAAGTTTTGATTGCCAGAAAACAAAACGAAAAAAATACTAACAAAAATAATATACCTGTTAACTAGTTTCACATTAATAAATCATTTAAACAACTTGGGACGATATTATTGTAAGAATTATATTATAATCGTCCTAATACTCAGAATGAAATGCTATCGCTTTAAATTGAATATAAACATTTTAACAAATAAAAAAATCTATAGTTTAAATAATTTAAAATAACTCCATATAAATACTGGCCAAAACTTCGTAATTCATGTATTAAATATTGTTTAAACAACAAAAAATATATAATGTAAAGAATCCTTGATATTTAATACAATAAAAGTTTATAAACGACAGCATTTCATTGAGCATCCCTACATCAATATAAAATCGCTACAAGGAAAACATTGAACTAATATAATCGATCTGTTATAATTCCTCAATTTCTACAAATCGTACGATATGTTAGCACTTTTTTAGCCTTTTATGTATCTCGACCGCAACATTCGGTAAAGTTAAGGGTTCTAATATAATCTATTATTATTATTGCTATTATTCTTCGTAATGCCACTTGAAAGTGAAGTCATCGGGACGTCAGACTCCAAGCGCATTCATGGCTATATCGAGTTTGAAAACGTGCGATTTTATATTGAATCCCCATTCCTGTTTCCCGCACGGATGCGATCGACAGGAAGGGAGATATTATAATTATTTTAATTTTTCGTATAAGAATAAGTTCGATAGACGATATATACAAAGAACGTAATATAATCGTTCAATAAAAGAAATAATCGATAGAGGCCACCTTGACACAATATTCACGTACTGAAGTTGTGATTTCATAATTTACAGCTTGTAAGGCCAATACGTTTCCTCTATGGATCGCGATATACTAGTTCACGAAAGTCGAATCGACGCGAATACTATCGGAAGTTCCTGTAAATACTGTGCTAAACTGGCCTCTCCTCTCAAAACATGCCGACACGCGAAATCTATGCGCTAAATGTTTGAATTTGCACCCGAAGTGAAACGATTTCAACGTATTTGAAACGACACTTTTCGCCACCGAGTCACTCTGTCGTCGGTCGTACTCGTCTCGTCTGAAGCTTTTCCAATGGAAAATTGTCACGTTTAAGTCGAATCGATACAACGAACAAGGCACTACAGGTAAACGAAATACTCGTCTACGTTAAAGACGAAAGGCGGTCAGTCGAATACTCGCGCGAATCACAAACGATAATACAAAAATTGGACGATTCGAAACGATAACGAACTACTAGCTACTCGGTCTCGGAGAGAGTACGACCGACGGCGCGGCGCTGCGCGGTCAGCGCGTGAGCGGGCGGTCGAGCGCGCCGCCGCAGCAGTGCAGGAAGCGCGCGTGCGGGTGCGAGCACGGCGGCGCCGCGCAGCGCAGCGCCGCGCTGTGCCGCCGCTTGCGGTCCGCGCCCACGCCCTCCTCCGCCTCCACCCCGCCCCCCGCGCCGCCCGCCTCGCTGGCGTACAGCCGGTGCGCCGCGCTGATGTCCTCCAGCAGCTCCTCCCACTCGCGCGACAGCTCGTCGGGCGGCGGCGCGGCGGCGCGCGGCCCGCCCCGCTCGCACTCGCCGCCGCCGCACTCGCACGCGTACTCCTCGCTCCAGATGCTGCGGATCGCGCTCGGGCGCATTTTCTTCGCCGAGCCGCCGCACTCGTCGCACTCCCAGGCGGCGTCGGCGCGGCGCTCCGTCTGGACGCCGGCGTCGATCTGGCGCACCGGGAAGCGCAGCCGGAAGCCCGGGTCGTCGAGGTCGGGGCAGCGCTGCGCGGCCGTCAGGTTGAGGCGGCCGTAGTCGATGCTGCGCGCGGCGCGGTACTCGAGGTACCGCTCGAGCGTGGCGCCGAGGTAGACGCCGCCGGACTCGCTGCGCCGGAACTCGACGGGGTCGAGATCGCCGCGGATGTCGAAGGTGTCGCCGTCGGCATAGCGCGGCGGCTCGGCGTCGGGCTCGCGGCGGATGGGGCGAAAGTGCGTGCGCGCGGAGGTGAGCAGGTCCTCGCGCGGCGCGGGCGTGCGGCGGCGCGGCGCGGCGGGCGGAGGCGCAGCGGGCGGCTCGTCGCGGCGGCGGCGCGGCGGCACCTCGACGAAGCCGCTGCGGTCGCGGCTGTGGTTGATGGCGGTGAAGGAGCGCATCGTATCGGCGACGGCGGAGAGCGCATCGTACAGCTCGTCGCCGTCGTAGAGCGAGAAGGAGTCGATCTCGCGCGGGCGCGGCGGCTCGTCGTCGATGTTAAGCGGGCGGAAGCGATCGTGGAGCCCCTCGGCGAGGCGGGAGGGCGAGTCGGCGCGGTCGACGTCGGTGGACCAGATGCTCTCGGTGAGCGAGATCATGCTGCACTTCTCGGCGGACGGATCGGCGAAGAGGTGATCGGAGGGTGACGAGAGTAAATCTTGGAAGTCGATCGGCAGATCCTGGTACTCGTCGTCCGGCGTGTTCTGGTCTTTCGACCAGAGCGCCTCTATGCTCCGATCGAACTTAGCTTCGAACTTCGCGTAGAGCTCCTCCTCCATCGGAGACCTCGCCCGCGGATTCAGATCATCCGTGATGACCCACTCGGCGTCGAGGTCGAGGCTGTCATCCCAGTCCGGCACCATGTTATCGTTTAATCTGAACTTTACTTGTGTTATTTCTTTAATTTCGTCGGTAACTGTATTCTCGCAAGTACCGTAACCTTCGTCCAACGCTATCGCTCTTATGAATTCCTTGACTGGATCTTGAGTCTCCATATCCCAGACGCCTTCGTGCGTCATCCACTCCGGTAGATTTTCTTTGCTCTCGAATGATCTACTGTAACTATTAAAGCGTTTCCTGTTATTCTTTTTCTGACCGTGATACGAGTTCCGACGTTCTTTACCGGGACAAAACTTTTTGTTTTTGGAATTCCAATCTTTCGACATTGACAGTTCACTTTGCATCTTGACCTTCGTATCGGGCGTATTTTTACGACACCAGGCAGGTGGCGGCAGATAATACTGCAATGGCGACTCTTGTCCTTTCTTTAGAGCCGGGAATGCAGCGTAGTATCGACGCACAGCCTCAGTTTGTTCCAAAGAACACGTGGGCATGCCTATTAGCGACGTGCTTTCTTGATCTTTAATGTCTTGAAGTCTCGTGCACAGCTGATCAACAATGTTGTCCAGATTAGACTCCTGAAATTAATAATAATATATTTGCATTGGCAATCATAAATCCAATAATATTTTATAATATACTTAAAACAAGGTAAAAAATAACAAGTTGCAAAAACAAAATATCAATAATAATGAAACAAAAATGTGAATGATCAATGGAACTACAGATATAAATATTTTAGGAAATACAACGATTTAATGAAATTCTATTATGGGTACAATAACTGATATGCAAAAGAATAATCATAGGCGTGGAACAATGGAACAAAAAGAGGATGTATGCAAACCAAGGGGCACAAAAAATACTTCAAGTGCACTTCACAGGCAACACACGCTAATAAACATGATTCACATAAAAATACAAGGTACTAATGGAAATTAGAATGTTGCCTGTGAATTAAACTCTCAGTGCAGATCTATAGTGCAATACTAGACCGACCTTTTTATAAGAATTCTTAAAACCGTTAAAAGTCTTCATTTTTACATTCCCCCGGTTACGGTCCCTTTCCTGTACAATTGGGCACTGCATATCCTCTTCGCGACAGAGAAAATAATAAATTAGTTGTCTAAGCTGCTTACTGATAAGTTTTACAATTATTGTTACTAATATTCCCTAATTATAGTGAATTCATTTCAACATGACAAATATTCAGTGCCTGGTAATTAGCTATCTTTAGTTTAATTACTTAACAAGTCTGTAACGATGTTGTTACTGATAACGGCTATTGTTTCCATGTCATTATATTTTTGATATTAATGTGCTAATGTTCAAGTCTTTATTAAATTATTTCTTTGTTAACTATCAAAATATTTTTTCACAAACTCTTGTATAATTTTAAATAACAATTGCCTTTGTTCTGAGAATAATTTCTTTACCGTAATATAATTATATGGTAATTAAATATATGGGAACACCCAGGGATTGTATTAAAATTAAGCTTTAACATTTACCCTAGCAATACATGAGAAGACCTAAGAAGAGCATTCTTGTTTTACTCATGGAGACACATATGAATTGATGAATAGAGTATAGGTACACTGACTATATGGTTTAATATTTCTGATTTGAGCTTACCTGTGTAATGTGTGCAAGTATCAGATGGAGTTTGGATTCAGGTGCAGTTCTCTGGATGTGGCAGGCCAGCAGGCGTAGGCCTGGCTCCCTCTCTTATGCTTACGCATCCTGCCCGATATAATCTTTGCTGCTATCAAACACAATCATAATGCTCAAAAATCGAATGTCCATTTTTCAATTGCCAGGGGCCGTGTGCTAATATCGATCCTTTGGATGCGAGCGTACTAAAACATCCTTATTTCTTTGGCCTATTCTTTGCTAGTGGTTCGTAGTTTGCTCTCGATTCGGTCTCCGCGTTTAGTAAATTTTGTTCATTGTCACTAGCTATCAACGAATGACGCACTTAGTGCACCCCTTACTTCTGTAAAAGAAAACGTTTATATTTACTATGATGTCACGTGTTGTTTTGTTGCAATGTTCATTATGACTTGCAAGGGCACAAAGAATTTCATGGAAGCCCATACCCGCCCCGCCGCGCTAAATGGGTCGATGGCGCCAAACAAACGTCACTCGGGCAAGGGTGTATTTCTCAAACACGCCATGATTGAAAACGGGCTCACGTCTAATGTATTTATCGGACATCAACAAAGAGATAACCGCGTAACATCTAAATCCTTAATTGTGTTGACACACTCGTTAGGTACTTGCGAGTTAGAAACGAGACGATACAATTTCACAAGAACACGACAGTATTACATGATACACTTTCACTATGGTTGCGCGATGCACTTCCGCGTGGGCCCGATAAAAGTTTACGAAGATTTAAACACTTACCCTTAGTAGTTTATACGGGGAAATTATCATGATAGTTTCTATACACACACACCCCACATGAAAAAAAACATGGCAGCCGCAATGAGTGAGAGTCAAAAATTATAATTTGCGCAACGCCGTCAAAAGATTGAAATGACGTCTCTTTATCGACCAATGACAAGGCTTCGATTTTTGAATTTATCAAACATGGCCGACCAAAAGCCCGTGATTTCATGATTACATTGATTGACGCTCATGATTCGTCGAAATGTGTGTCTAGAAAACGATTGGGTAACAATTTCGAAAGGTAACCAATAGCGATGATTATACTGATAATGATTGCTGACGTCATCATCACTTTCGCGCCATATTAAGACCGCCATATTTCGAATTATAAAAAACATTTTAAGGTATTCTTTTTATAGATACATGTCTGCAACATAAAGCAATTTAATTCTAAAATATAATGGTATGTACCGATTTTTATTAAAATAATCCATAAATTAAAATTTTCAAATTATTGAAAAATATGCGTAAAGCTTTGTGAGGAAACAAACCGTCCAAATAATCGATGTTAATTAATTGGATTAACTTAATTAAGTTGATGTACCTAATCTTAATTTGATTTAGATTGAGAACACAAAAATTAACTTTAGAAACTAATTGTATAGTCCCGTTTGTCCCGATCAATTTCTTAGAAGTTCGGAACTTTTGGCTAATCCGGAAATATTTTATTCATGTTTTAATACTTCGATCATCAAGAACAACTTACATATTACTTTTTCCTTTGGTTTGTTAATGTATCTTTCGTATGTAATGATTTCAATATATTCAGACTCGTGCAATCTACAATGTTTCTTATTTTCAAATTTAATACCTATCTTATAACCTTTTCTCACTTCACATGCTTTTGTTTTTACGCCTTTAGGTATGTTGTACTAGACGGTTTTTCATTGTTCTTAGCTAGTACTTTGCTACTATCAACCATAGTGCTGTAATATAGGCTACCTGTAACCTTCTGCAATAAATGAGCTAACACAAATAAAATTAAGAAATTTTTCAAATCAGATCAGTAATTTAAGACTTTCTTGATCCTTTCATATCAAATAAATCTATAGTGTTTGTAATAATAAATAGGATGGCATGCCAAAGAGCATGACTGTATGCCAGCTAAAGAGTTGCCATTTATCAGTTTTATTTCTGAAGGAGTATAAAAATGAAACACAATAACAGGTTATCTTAAGACATCTGTATTATCGTAACATCTTACAGCTCGTCAGCACATCTATTCAGAAAGAAATTCATATTCACATTTTACACTTCTCGTTTATAAATATAAACCGATATATAAATACATATTCTTCGGGAAATACAAGTTTTATTTGCATTTAATGCAAATATCATTTTAATGCAACTTGGGGATGACACACAATTGTGCATAATTATGCATTTTATGAATAATTTTAACCTTTTTTCCAATACATGTTTGGTTAATATTAGCCAATTTTTTTCTTTACAAATTTGAATTTTGTGTAAGTCTGATTTATATTTAATTATAGAAGAGTATTATTACAAATAAAAATTTATAACTTGTTTAACATAAAATCAAGGTGGTTTTTAAATTATTCGTTAATTTTTTCAGTAATTTAAATATTTTCAAAAAAGAATTGGTAGGATAATTTCTGCAAATATTAATTTTACACCTACATACATGCGTTTACACCATAAAAATAGCATAAATATAATTTAAAGCGCTTAAGAAAAACATGGCTGTTTTATTCATATCATTTAATTTAATATAATTAACTTATTTGTTTTTAAAAAATATTATTTGAAAGATTAACTTTCACTAAAATGTGTTAAAGATTCCAATAACTAAAAACCATAAAAATATAACGGACCAAAATTAGAGAAAGGGTTTTTTAAGAGACAAAGTATACTTTAAATGTATGGTTTTATTCATGAAGAAACATTTTGTGCTAATACTTTTTAAACTAAATAGAATTAAAATAAACTCACTGAGCATCGATCACAGAAATGCATAAATAATAACAATAAATCTCTGACAAACGAAAATAAACAGAAACCATAAATATCGAAATACTAAATATATGAGAACAGTAACTTTGTACGGTGTGGAATCATAATTTTTTTCATATAATATGTACACATTCAAGTGATTATGTGTTTTAGAATACAAAAATGCTTATTGTCATTAAGGTAACACATTAATAAATTTTCCTACATACATATTTGTCGCAAGACATTCGCACCGATTTTTTGTCTTCTCCAGAACAAAATAAAGTGATAGAATATGGCATTTGACTATTTCTTGCATATTTCCTTTACTTTTTACTTATTAATTTACTTATTAAAAGATTAATTACTTCTATCTCCTTTAAGTACAATTGCATAGCCAATTGCATCCTTAAATGATGTTGTTCAAATGTTAAGCCCATAAATAATTACCCATTATTACTTAAATATAACATACCTCTTAAGTTTACACACAGAATTGATAATCTTACAGAAAAATCAAAACACAGTAAACTTTGAAAGGAATAGTCAAATACCATATTCGAATACTTGAACGACATCCATGCAAATTTGCCGGAGCAAAATGGCTGGAAAGCGTGAACCCCTAAACCGATTGACGTAACATATTTACAACATTACTAGAAATAGAAGGCATATTCTAAAATACAATGCAACATACTGGCCAGTCTTAATGATACCTTAAATTGTCCTAGTTGTTTCTCTACAAAAAATATAGCTGACTCTAAATAGTACGGTTTCTTTTTTAATATAGTGTGTATTTTCCAGGTTTTAATTTTGCTATTCCTGGAGGAAAAATTTCACAAAATTTCGGTGGGACTTAATAATTAACCTTGACTATAACTTATTTTCAGTTTGTATTATATAATATCAAGTGACTTTCAACTTTCAATTTCAAGTAGTTATTAACATCAATTAGCAATTGCTGAAGATATGATGCAACATACATAAAAAAATCAGTCCCTGTTTTTCTTGCCAAAACAAGATATCATTTTCTCTGTCCGATAAGTTAGATTGTATTCCAGAATAGAAATACCCAAAATGTTAAACTAAGTCAAGGTTTAGTGGCTCTCCGGTCGTTTACTGTCCTCCTGCTTAGTGACGATATCTTCACTCTTGGGCATGGTACGTTCTTCGCCAAACTTTTCCACTGCTTTCTTCATTTCCCTTCTTTTCTGGGCTTCTCGGATCAGATCGTATAGACTCTGAAACATAAAAATAATTGTATAGGTACGTTTCGTTAACAAAAAAGATTACAAAAAAAAAATATTTCGTCAATTTCGGAGTCACATGCATATTCCCT
>DVVJ01000523.1:0-14621 GCA_018234505.1 Junonia neildi neildi
TGTTCGTTAGTCTCGCTAAAACTCGAGAACGGCTGAACCGATTTAGCCGATTTTAGTCTTGAAATAATCGTGGAAGTCCAGGGAAGGTTTAAACGGAAAGGAAAAAATGGAAAAATCGCAATCGCATCGAAAGAAAATTTCTATTTAAACATGTAAAATAAAGACACTATAATGACGCTTTGGTTGACATGACAACGTCTGCCGGGTCCACTAGTTAATTATAAAATGGTATAGCTACCAGAATGGGACATTAAAAACAAATAAATCTATTTTTACTTCACGCGTATCGCCACAAGAATGCACTTGTGTTATTAACCCAAAATATTTGAAAGATTGCCAGATTTAACCCATTGCCAAGTCATCTCGTCCTGAATATTCCAAACTCGTATCGTATTAGGTTAGGTCATATTCTTAGGCAACTTAATTGTAGGCGAGAAATCTACAAATTTTATAGACTAACTGAACATTAGGTAAAAATTACATGACTAAAAAAAGGCAAGGCGAGAATTACTTATTACAAAATCTATAAGCTCTACCGTGGGAGAGCCATGCTTTTGCACGAAGGGGCCAGCTCGACCGGAGTGATACCACGGCCTCACAGAAAACCTGCGTAAAATGACGCTTAGTAAGGGTACCGGAGGCCCAATTCCCCACCCCTTCCCTATTAATTCCCCGTCCATTCTCCCTCCATACCCTATAAAAGGCCGGCAACGCATTTTGTGTCTCCTTTGGTGTTGCAAATGCCCATGGGCGACGGCATTCACTTACATCGGGTGATCTGTCAGCTCGTTTGCCGTCCTGTCCTAACCTTCTCCTTAAAAGAAGAGGTCTTTGCCCATCTGTGGGACATTTACAGACTGTTACCTTACTCTCGTTTTAAAACATTTTTTAAGCTACTAATGTACAAAGACGGTGATCTAAAACAAAATGACCCGCCTGTTTACGTCTCCGTTATTTTCATAAATAAAACCAGTTTCTATGATTTAACTAGACGATTCAGACTAGCCTAATCCAGCTAAAACCGGATATATATTAATAGAATTATGTCGCTATAAATTATTCCTCCATTTTAGGTTAAAATTATCTAGGCTATTACTATCTTAAATTCGAGTTTGTGAGAAGAGATGTGTGTTGCTCTTTCACCCAAAAATGGCTGAATAGATTTTGATGAAACTTTACAGTAAGGTAAAGGTACCTAATTCCAAAGTATTACAGAAAACTTTTTAACCTTTTTTATTCTAAAAATGTTAATTAATAAGTAAGATCTCTCTAGAATGAATATGAATTTATAGGTTAAGTCATTTAAAATAAATAAAATAAAATCTCTTTATTTCAGGCCAATGACCCATAGCTTTTTTTACACATTTTTAATAGAACTAATAAATTAAATAATAATAAATAACACTAAATAATAATAAATAACACTAAGTAATAATAAAAATTAATAATAACATTTTATAATAAGTACGTTCTCAATTTACATTTTTAAAGTAATACATCATATGAAACATTTTTTTTTTCTTAATCATTGCAAGTTTTATAGATACTTATAAAAAAATACATACTAAACTAAACCATACAACTAAAGTAGTTGACAAATAAAAGTCGTCCTAGCAGAATGTTTAACTTTTCACCCGTCAAGGCGTCAGCCCTCTTTATTTAGAATGATGAGCATCCCTGTTGATTTTTAACATCGGGGGCGACCAGAAAATATCAAGTGGCGATTTATTAGAAACTGACATGTTTTGTTAACTTTTAAATGATGTCTTTTTGAATGGGCGAGGGTGGATTATGTTTGGATTTTATTTTCATTGTTTCCTTTCTTTCATTAATATTTAATTTCTGTTTATCGTTTGTTTTTAATCTTTTTTGGAAAAGTTTGAATTTCTCGTCTTTATTTTTATTTTTAGTTTTTAAAAACATGGATTACAGTTAGTTTAAGAACAAAGCGCAGATGTAATATTTGACCTAGACTTCAAGGAAATATATCAAAACCCATTCGCTAAATATTATGTTACAAACGTTTTTGGTTAGTGCGTTAATTTTTTTTATTATACAATATCTTTTTAACTAAACCACGTTCTTTTTCAGTATTTCGGCACTAAGCAAGTTTATCTAGCAGTTAGTGTCAAAAAAAAATGTTTAACATATCAGTACAAAAACAGCGCAACGAACGAAAAACTCTTAATATACAAAAAATCATCATCAATGAAAAGAGTTTATTCAAAACAAAAAATATAAAGCTTCTTTAAAAAGGACATTTCAACAAACGTTTGTCAAAACACTTGTACCGTTCAGAAATAGCATTAACGAGAAATTGTTTACAAAAGGCCTACCAACCCTCGTGGGGCGTTGCGCCATACATTATCGCCCTTGCCCCAAATATAACCAATTGATATTCGATACACTAAATTCACACGCATTATTTTCCATCGGTTTTGTTACAATTCCGTTCACGGGTTTATTGGCCAGAATGTTCCGTACAATGACTTATTTTACGCGCAAATTGTGTTAATGCGCCTATTTGTTTTAATTGTTATGGCAAATCGTGTGGTTTTGATTTAGATGTTGGTTAGTAATGTTTTGTTGTATAGATTCGGGAAAAATTACAATTTTTTACGATAGTTATAATAGTTTTTTTTCCGTTACAAATATTTTATAGTATTTAAACATAATAAGTATACAAATCATGATCAAATCAAGCGGTGTTTGTTCGCTAAATGGCAATATAACTTAGGTACATTTTTACATTTTTTTTTGGTTTAGTTACGGCAATAAAATACACGGTAATATTTAAATTATGAGTATGTTCAAATATTATTAAGCACAAAATCGACACTTTTTTTAATTATACTTGAACAAACTGACAATTAGGTACTTACAACTTACAATACATACGAATATTCTCTATCTAAATTTATTATTCATAAAAAATAATATTAAACATTTTAACACAATCCTTATAATTTCGAATATCATTTAAATAGTAAAAATATTTTTTAAATTATGTTTATTATAATGAAGGATGGAGGCAACGAACTTGGCGCTGTCTCCGCGCGAAACGATCAAGCCGCGCTCGGAGCACAAAGCCCTAGAAATGAATAGCAAACCCAACCAAGTAAGTACATTTTTATACAGTAATTCTGCATGGTAAAAAGGAGGTCGTACAATGTATTAGACTTATATGAAAGAGAGTGAATTTAACGAAGAAGATGTTGATTAAAGATATTTGTTTTCCAAAATACATATCACATACAATACATAACTTCTTCTATTCTGTATATTATTTAGTCGACATAGTTTTCTAAAAGGATTTCCTGTATTATAAGGAATTATCGTTTTAAAATCATAAATTTATTCTAGGTACTTCTTACTGAATTTTACAACACAATTAGACTTCTGTTTTATAAATTAACATGGTCAACGTAAGTGAAAAATAAACTTTTTGTGCGAACACATTTCTCAAAGCAACTTGGTACCTAATATAAGTATTTTAGGCACCATGTTGTTCTGAAAAATTCAGAAAAAATACATTCAAATTACATTATTCAAACAGGTCGGAACAGTCCTTCTGTACGGCGTGCCCATCGTCTCTCTAGTGATAGAGGGCAACGAACGCCTGTGCCTCGCCCAGATATCGAACACGTTGCTGAAGCAGTTCTCCTACAACGAGATCCACAACCGACGAGTGGCTCTCGGCATCACATGTGTCCAGTGCACTCCAGTGCAGCTGGAGATTTTGAGACGTGCTGGAGCGATGCCCGTGTCGTCAAGACGTTGTGGTATGACCAAAAATTATTTTGAACTTGGCATTTTGCTCGGCGTTTGGTGATTATATCTTATTGAATTTTGATGTACCAGATAAACTATAAAGCTTACAAGGAATTAGAAAATTTGATCGAATTCTGTCTCAGCTTTTTCCAAACGAAAGAATTTAATAAACATTTGTAAACATAAAGAAGATTTTCTCGTTTAAAGTTAGAAGAATGTTGTGAAGATCTAAAGCACTAAAAGAAAGGGACGAGACAAGAATATTCTCACATTGCCAAATCCTTACTTGTTAATTTTGTCACTAAAAACAATTATATTAAGTCTAGGCCAAACTAACCTCTTTTTAACGATTTAATACTATCGTAAAAACCGTTCTTAGTAGATCTTTATACTTCAGAAGTAATATTCTTCCAATAGTTCAAGTATTTTTGACAACTCTTGGTACTACAGTTCCAAAATCACCCCTTTCATATACAATGTATATAGATTATAGATACAGTGATATTGCGGAAAGAATAACAAGGAAATTTACTTGAATTATCTCGCAAAGAGTTCTAATCTTGAGCACTCCTGTTAAAGCAATCCTCGGCGGATTACGTTCACTTAAGCCGTTTTGATACAGAAGTGCCTCAAAGGCTTACATTTAGGTATCTTTAAATGTTACGCATGTCAGCTTAATGGAGTACGATACTTGATTAGTTGAAAACATGAGATTTAACAGTATCTTTGCTGTAGGCAAAGTTTTCATTTATTTCACGTTGGCTTAGGTTATCAAATTAATCAATAGCAAAGAAGAATCTAAACCCTTCTGGGGAATGATCAATGATTCAAGATTTTCTTGACATTTTTCAAATTCTTTATGCATAGGCAATTGAATTAAAAAAATGTCGAATTGAAAGAAGTAAATTTACTTTGTCTCCTTCTTCTGAGTTTCTAGGGGTTCTAACATCATTGCATAATTATGTATATACATTTGTACATATAATATATGCAGAGGTATTAGAACGACTGTTTTATAAAACTTACTACCTACCTTTTCCTTTTTCAATTTTTAAGCCACAGATTTACGTATTATCTTCTTTATACAAATTATAAAATTAGTTCAAACAGTTATCAACATAATTATAATACTTAATATTTATATTATTATATTTTTGCTCTAATTTCTGATAGGTATGATAACCCGTCGGGAAGCGGAGCGCCTGTGCAAGTCGTTTTTGGGCGACAACGCGCCGCCTAGACTCCCCGACGATTTCGCGTTCGCCGTCCATCATGAATGTGCTTGGGGATGCCGCGGTGCTTTCTTACCAGCCAGGTATTAATTTAAAAAATACATATTTATGTTTAATTTGCTTGTTTTATAGTGGTAAAATATTATAATTTTTGTGCGCCATCAATTTTGTTCAAAGAGATAGTTCAACTCTACGTATCCTATTTTTAATTCGTAAAGTGAATGTGAGGGGAAAATAATTACTATTTTGTCCGATTTGTTTTGTTAATTTTTTAATCTAAGTTATATACTTATTTTTTTATGAATACTTTATAATCTATATAAGTAAATATAAATAAAATTTTCAGCTCAGACTTTTATCCTTTAGTTTGTCATGTACAAATCTTTGAACTATTCTACTAGTATTGAATTACCCACTATTAGGCAAAATGAAATATTTACTTACTAAGCTATAATTTTCCAATAATATCAATCATTCGCTTTATTCAGGTATATGAAAAACATTTCACAATTATCATTAAACCGATCTCACATGTAGGTACAACTCATCCCGAGCGAAATGCATCAAATGCGCGTATTGTGGTCTCTTCTTCTCCCCCAACAAGTTCATCTTCCACTCCCACCGCGTCGGACCTGGTGACAAGTACGTCCAACCAGATGCAGCTAACTTCAACTCTTGGAGACGACACATGAAGCTCAGTGGTAGTCCACCGGTTGAGGTGGTCCATGCTTGGGAAGACGTGAAGGCCATGTTCAATGGTGGAACAAGGAAGCGGATGCTGTCTGCTGCTAGGTGAGATAACTGAGATATAACTGATTGATCACATTCATCGTCTATTCGTTTATCGTTTTAGATAATAAAACGCTTTGCTCTCGGGAATATAATCTTATTGCTTTTCGGGATAAATAATACCTTATTATTTCAATCTGGGCTTAAAACTTTATATCCACAAAATCTTATGACAATCGGCTTTCGTTTCCCGGCCGTAACTTGTTGTAGGTGTAAGCGGAACAAATAAACACACTTACTTTTCCATTTACAATCATATTAAAAAAATATGCCCAGAAATTACTTTACCTAATTATAAGCCAATAGCATCGTTTATAACGTTTTTTTTTTTGAGAATTAAATAGCTACATTCATAAGTTTGGTTTCAAGACTTGCAGTTGCACATTAACTATGGCATAAAGCATTTATAATTTTCAAAAATTATGTCAAACAATCACTTTATTGAGTTCGGTTTAAAATTGTGCCTCAGAAGGGTCCCAATTCGCAGGCCGGAAGTGGAGCCAGAAGCCAAGCGTGCTGCTGCCAGTCCGCCAGCTCACACACCTGTGCCAAGACTGGCAGACTACGTGTGGGGAGCCAGACTGCCACTGCCATATGCCTTGCCATGGCTGAAGCCAACTTTATGGTCACCTGGTGAGTACCAGAAAGGCCACAGACCAGATTGTTTAAATTGTTACATGTTTTAGTTAAACTTTGTAAGATGGCCAAGTCAAAACTATAGTGTCATTGAAGTATGACACTTATATTTTTTAAAAACAGCTCTAACTGTTATATTATTTTATGTTTTGGTGACAATACTGTTTTTTAAGATTGACCTAGTAGCTGTATACAATATTAATTATAATTAACATTAACACATTTAAATGTTAATAATTATTAACATTTAAATGTGTTAATGTTGTCTAAGGTGCATTAACAGCATTAAGTAGCGTCGGAGCCATTGAAGAGCCTCGCGCCTTCCGGCCAGTTCGCTCACATCGATTAGAATCGCCACAGATCTCTCCTGTAGTTTCACCATCAAGATCGCCTAACAGGTACTTATTTGACTCTAGTATATTATACACATTATTCTTTCCAGCTTTAAAGAATTTATTTGAGTTGTTCTTTAAAGTTATCGTAAGCCATATTTGGGTGATTCTTCGAAAAAGCCAATTTAATTAAACCTTAAAACAATTTAAAATATTAGGTCTAAATAATTTACAAATTCTGCAAACCTCAGTTATACAGTTTGACGATACTTCTTCCTCCTTAAGATGAGGAGACACGTTTCCTCAGGTTTAGAATGTATACACGCTTCTTTTCTTTGTACATAGATCACCAGGAACATCACCAAGACGGTCCCGCTCACCACTCCGCTCGCCGCATCGCTCTCCGCTGCGCTCGCCTCTCCGCTCTCCGCTCCGTTCGTCGCCAGCTCGCTCTTCTAAAAGCGACAGAGATAGTGATGAGAGTGTTGATATTGAGACCACGGAGGAAGATCAAACTAAGGACATGGTGAGTCACCAACTTTCTAACCACTAACAAAACTATTTTTTTACAAAATTACAATTTTTGTGGTAAATTCGCCAGCATTCAGCCGAGGTTTCAACGAAAGTTGTGTTTATCTTATTGTTAGTATCACATTTAAAATTGAAATTTCTTTTTAGACTCTTGAGAATTGTACCACATCCCCTTAAAACATTTTTTAATTCCCAAGTTAAATCCCACCGGTCGCCAATCTAGTTCCCAAGTGCTTTTATATAACCGCGTAAACGTTTCTCAAAGATGCAATTTAATACCTAAGTATTGGAGAAATCGTATTATCTGACGACATTCGAACCAAACGGAGCTCGAATTGGATCCAATTTAAAAAGTTTGAGGAAAATTTTTCCAATCACATCCCTGACGTAATCTGCGATTAGACTCCTTTTTTGAGTTACTTAGTGGAGGTTTTACAATTTATGACTTGAAATAAGTATTACATATTACTGAAATGGTAGTCAAGGCAATAAGAAATGTTTATTTTGCTCCAACACGCCACAAAAGAGATGACGTTGTATAACTTTATTTTTAATAAAGATAATACCACTTTCCTTTTACAAAACATCAATCAGACATCGCTAGCAATGTCACAAATGCTTAAAATGTGTTTAAGATATAATAAATGGACTGATTAATTCAAATTCAGTTCCGAACGTTCGCCATTAAAGTTTCAAACTGACACATCCCTAGAGACGACGCCATTTTGTAGAAAATGGCGTACACGAGCATTGCACGTCGTAAACTCTGTAATTACTGCCGTGCCGAATTCAAATGGACTTCATTTCGGTTTTAAATAAGAGAAAATGTTTAATTTAGCGCTGATCGGATTCCCTTGCACCAATTAATTGGGGATTTACCTACTGTTTGTACGATAAAACGGGACTTTTTTGTGTGCTCTCGTTTCCTTTATTGAATGTTAAATACGCTTCGTTATGTACAGTTTTCTTTTGATACGTCAATATAATGATATAATATGTGATTCGCAAATAATGAATGTTGCTTACGTTAGGTTAGTTAGGTATTAAATCTATGTATGTGTATTGTATCTAACAGAAATTAATGATGAAACTTTTTAAATATTACTTAACTGATTTATTTTTTATCTATTTATTTGTTATGTATGCCTAATTATTTTCTAGTAACTTAATTTTATATTTTAGTTTAATAAACTAAAATATAAATTAAAATATTAAATTAAAAATATACCTACCTTCCATTCTAATACATACAAATAAATACATACATTGTACAGTTTTCGTATACACTCTTTGTTTCGTAACATTCACGATTTGTAAATATGTGAATTGCAAGGAAATAAAACAAACCTCTTTCATTCTGGGCAGTCTGAAAACGTTCCATTGTGTAATTTTTAACGTTCGCAAGGGAAGAAGAAAAAGTAACCCGGCCATATGGCGTCCGTTGTAACCTAAATATGGTTGGAGGGAGACAATCGTTTTCGCCAGTTATTTGCTCGAATAAAGAGGTCATGGATATAGTCTTTATGCAAGTTTTATAAATTGTTGTTACGTAACAATTTACTTAGCATCAAAAATATGTGTTCATTTCTATCTTTAATAAACATGCCACATCTATTGAAAAGGTAGAATCATATGAATAGTTTTTTTTATAATACATACTTAAATCAAACCTTTAAGATTCCTTCTGCTTTTTAACTCTTTAAAGTAGTTATTATATATCTTACTTTTATTTCTTATACACTCATTAAGGTATTTTAATAAATTCTTAGGTATTGTGATATACTTAGATGCAATAATGATTCGGATAAGTACTTAAATGTAAAATCCGTCAGCTTATAACAAACATAATATACTTTATAGTTATATAATATTATTGATTTAATTGTAATCCGTTAATCTTTTTCACGAGAGAGAGCCGAGATGGCCTAGTGGTACGAACACGTGGATTTTCCACAGCACAGCTGGATTTTCAAGTGCTAAATTTGTGTTTAAATTTCATCTCGAGCTCGGCGGTAATGGAAAACATCGTGAGGAAACCTGCATGTGCCGGAAGAAATTTTGACATATTTATATATCCACCAACCCGCAGTGGAGCAGCGTGGTGGATTAAGCTCCATAACCTTCTCCCTGATAGGAGAAGCGGCCTATGCCCAGCTGTGGGATGTGTACAGGCTGTGTTACGTTGATCTTTTTCACAAGTCGAGTCTAAGACTTCATTTCAATATACTATTAGCTTTTCAATTAAAAAGTTGTTTACGCTCTACACTTCAATACCCTTGCGTACTAAAATTTAAAAAAAATACGAACCATAGACACATCGCAGCACAGAGATGATCATGATTAATAACAAATCCGCATTGTCTGTCTGTGGGGCGTGTGATTACCCTTCGTACCGTATGTCATTCATAGCTTATTCAATTAACTACCGCCTCGGGGCATTGCTAGTTAGTTTATCGATTTAATACTCTAACAAGTTTGGTGAATATCTGTAATCTGACCATAGATAATGGGTAGTTTTCTAATAAGGCAATGGTATTATTTTTTATATTGTTGTTGTTTTACTAAATAAAAAAAAAGATGCGATCTTAATAACATAATTTTTTAACTAGATACCTATATAGATAGAAGCTAGAAAAATTTATGTAATTGAACATGTGGCGGTAAAAATTATTTTCATTTCTTTGTTACAACTTACAACTTTATTGTACTGTTACCTTTTTTTTATAATTTTCTCCATGTTTGTGAAGAAGAACATGACTTAACTCAGAAGGGAACATTTTTTCTTTCCCTTTTACAAAAAGCAAATCATGCCGTTCTTCCCTATTTGTGCCTACTATCCAGACTAAAATAAAGCAAAACGAAACAGGTGTTACAATATCTACAGATTGGGTGGTAATAATTTTCGACGATCTATCCGATCGTAACTAATACATCTTTGCCACTAATCTTACCTAAATACAACAACAAATTTGTCCCATACCGAAATAAAAAGCTGAACACACTTTGATCGGCTAAACGGCTAAAACGTGACTAAGGCGTAGGGCACACGGCACTGATTTATACCGACATCAAGTGGGACAATTGAATCGTCTAACAAAGTATCTATTAAGAACGTGACCGGGGTGTGAAACCGCCCTTGTTTTCTGTTGTCTTTAATGTTCGTTCTGAGAATTAAGGTCGATTCGTCTTCGTGATTGGAAATGTTTGTATTCAAGGCGCTTTTTTTAAGGTTTGCTTGTTTGAAAGTTTTTTTAAGGTGGATGGGGTGGATCGATAGATTGACGTTGTCTCAAGAGCTATGGATGTTGTATTCGTGTATTTAATAAAATTATTTAAGTAACTGACTATAATTAATAATGACTTGACTAATCCAGAGAGTCTATACTTAAGAACACAATGTTTTGCACAACATATACGTATGATTTGAGTGGTTTATATTCTAATCCACCTGTTGTTACCGGTTAAAATCTATTTCATAATAATAGATAGAGAAGGAGAGGATCACGGTACTTATTGTATAGGTGACGTACTAAAAAGGCCTTATGAAAATACATCCCCTAACTTAGACGCCACGTAATTAAACTCTAAAGTTTAAAAGCACATACATTTTTAAGTTCCTTTGTGCTTCCAATTCGTCTCACCGAAAATGATATTTATTATTACTAGAAACAAAATTTTTGATGACCCATGAGTTTTATTAAAGGAAATCAATTTAACACAGTGCTATAAATAACCGGTAAATAAAATACCATTAACGCGTAGTACCATAAACTATTCATAACACAATCCCTTACTTCACTTATCGTATCATCTATTAGAACAACGGCGTTTTGTTTACAAGACCTCAAGGTTTTAATTTAGTTAACAACGACACTTTGTCGCAGTGATCGAGCGTGGGTGTGGACGCGCCTTTATTTGAAATAAGTGTATGTAGATATTGGTTTATATTTTTAGGTTAGACTTTATGGAATATGATAATCTCTGCTAGTATTATAAATATGAAAGATATTATGTTTACTTGTTTACGGTTATTGTATATGTTTGTTAGGATTTCAATCCTAAGCTGATCAAGCAATTTTGATATAGATTCGGCGTTAAAGCAAAGTAGCGTCGGTAGAGGCTGGTAGAGCCGGTTGCAAAAATATGTAGGTATATAGTCATCTAATATTAACACATAACTACCTGCACGCGGTCACCATGACCGCTAACGAAATATTTTTACCCACCAAACCCAAACTCGCGGATGCCTATCCTTGTCGAGCTCGCATGCGACACTAAACCGCCTAAAGAAAAGGTACACTGACGTACGTTATCATGCGATAACGGATTTCGACGAAATTCCCGACGAAACCGCTGGCAGGTGGTTAAGGGTTAATAAGAATTTAAAGATGCTTAATTAGGAGTTAAAAATTCAAGTCAACAAGTAATAGCTATATAAATATCTCTTATTATACATAAATATGTTCCGAAAAGCGGACTGAATGCGGTTGTGGCGGACCGGGATGTTTGACGCAAACTTAATGATACATTGCTTAACAGATGCCATGTTAAGCAATGGACTGCGATTGGCCGACGACGACATGTTTCGTAATACAATTCAGCATTAATATATTAAATAACTAGCTTTTGCTCGCATCTACACCTGCTTAGACAACGTTTCGTTCTGTGAAATCGCCATTCTATCAGGAACAGACGAATAGCTTAGTCTTTCAGGGATAAAAAGTAACCCATTATTTAGTCTTGGCTCGTAACACAGCCTGTACATACCCTACTGCTGGCCATAGGCCTCTTCTCCTATTAAGGAGAAGGTATGGAGCTTAATCCACCACGCTGCTCCATTGCGGATTGGTGGATATACCTACATGTGTCAGAATTTCTTCCGGCACATGCAGGTTTCCTCACGATGTTTTCCTTCACCGCCGAGCTGGAGATGAAATAAAATCCAGCGGTGCTAGCCAGGGTTTGAACCCGTGATCTTTGGTTAAGATCCACGTGTTCGCACCACTCGGCCATTTCGGCTTAGTCAGTCAGTCAGTCTTCGCTCATAAACCTGAAAATTTCATTAAAAGCACTTAAATAGTTACTGTAAGAAAGCAGAACAAACAAACACTCGCTTTTTCATTCATAATATAAATAAGTATTGTAATACTAACAATGTTATAGCTTTTACGCTCGGGGCGGTGCACTAAGCCGATTGAATCTAGATCTGCTTAATCAGGTTTAGGATTATGAGTGACGTGCAATCGGCATTGTTTGATGCTAAGTGATTAAAAATATTTTAATACCTGGTGATTGAGTGGAAGGCATTATACTTATATATTTATGGGTTTGTGGATTTCGGTTAACTATAATCGTCTTGATAAAAAGGAATAGAAGTTTACTTAAGAATTAACCTAGTCACAAAATAATCTTTCGTACTAAGTATCGAAAATTAAAATGTAATAATAATATTTAAACAATTGTAAAAATCAGGACAAAGTTACTTCGATGATTAAATCATCGATTTCATAAAGTAGGTACGTATACACAATTGTCCATATATTTCATTTTTATTAAAATTAGATAAATAGGTTAATACCTATAAATACGACAGGACAACCTCATAAATACGACAGTTCATATTTATAAGGTTGTCCTCTTAGAGACAGTATTTTTTATTTATGTTCACTTATTTTACATTGACTAATATTGTGCATTTCACTTTTTAAGAAATACACATACTCATCGATTTTCTATTTATACTTATTTTGCAAGATTAATTGGCAACACTCAATTAATATTTGCGCACAAAAGCATCGATGTTGTAATCTTAACACTAAACAAGTGATTATTAACGATTAAATAATTATTCGCAACCCTTTGAAGGGATTACCCCGGGGAAGGGCGCGTTAATTACTACGTAACGATGCTACAACGCCTTTATTTAATACTTATGTACAAGTAAATAGTAATTAATCGATATTTTCATACAAGGTTGAGTTATTTTCGGTTATAGGTAATTTTAATTAATGTCATGTGTCGTGTGTATTTTAGGGAACATAATTACTGTTATTGTGTGTATAAAAATAGAAATTGAGTGGGTTTGTTTTAATAGAACAGTAGCTTTTTTTTTGAGAACTGAAAGGATTTGATTTGCGTGAAATATTTTTCATTTATAATATATAAGTAAGTAATAATACCTACTTATTTGTAGACTGTGATTAACAAAATAAAAAAAAACGTAATAGAATTTTGATCATTTAGAAAACCGCTATAATATTTATATGACAGATACGTAGGTACTTATTATCACCACATATTTTTTTACAAGACTTTTTTTTAGAATAAATAAAAAATGAAAGTGAATGAAATATAATGAAACAAAACACACAAAAACTTACGAACCCTTAACACA
This sequence comes from Junonia neildi neildi, assembly GCA_018234505.1. NCBI lineage: Eukaryota > Metazoa > Arthropoda > Insecta > Lepidoptera > Nymphalidae > Junonia > Junonia neildi. The sequence goes on from DVVJ01000523.1 coordinate 13,686, forward strand.
ATTCCATTCAAATATTACAATCGAATTATTGAACAAATGTCATAGCGATGTTATCTTTCAAATGAATATTAGGGCGACCCTTAAAATGTCACCCAAGTACCTAAAACTGATGTTTCACAACAGAGTGTTGAAATAATCGAAATAAATTCCTTAAAATATTAATAGAATTTTTTACCATACACTTAAAAAATAGTAAGTGTTTGATGGACCCACAAAGGAGATGGAATGGGGTGAGGCAAAGGCCCTTGGAGTTACTAAAAAGGCATTATTTATCTATAATATTTTATTGTTGACAAATTTTTGTATAGATATTTTACTTGGACCTCATCCCTATTGATGTCCTTAGTATATACTTAAATACATCCCCTTAGATACAATATAAAAATATCCTTTAATATCCTTTCTATTGGACCAAATCCCTGAATAAGTTCAGTCAGCATTTAAGTTCTTGTAATGGCATAACAAAAAAAGATTCAATATGGCAATTCATCTACATAATAATGTAAATAAAAATAGTAGTTCTTACTTTGAAATATTTTGGACTACAAAAGAGATAGAGCAATATTAATTAAATTAAGTAAAGAAATTGCATAAGCGCTAGGAACTCTCCGTTTTCGATTCCGAAATAAAAGGTAGGCATATAACTCTCAAAATTCCACCTACTCTAAAAACCATATGCATTTTATATACCTATTTTTCTAAATTCAACTTTGATTTTTCTGGACATGGATTTATTATTTATTAAGCACGACTGAAAAACATTTCAACAATCAACGCAAAGCTGGTATTGCAAGTCAAGTCTGGCACACATATAGATGTCGCAGTCATCTTGTTGAATCCGCTATTCAATTGAAAGACTAAACGATAACTCGTCAAGTTGTTTAACGTAACGTTCAACATCTTGACTAAACGTCATTTAGCGTAGTCGTTGACTGG
>DVVJ01000524.1:0-14619 GCA_018234505.1 Junonia neildi neildi
GGTGTGGGGGACGAGGGGCGCACCTGTCGCGTCGTGGTCGGCGGGCGCGGCAGAGTGCGGTGTGTAGTGTACGGTGTCGGTGTGGGGGACGAGGGGCGCACCTGTCGCGTCGTGGTCGGCGGGCGCGGCAGAGTGCGGTGTGTAGTGTACGGTGTGGGTGTGGGGGACGAGGGGCGCACCTGTCGCGTCGTGGTCGGCGGGCGCGGGCGGCGGCGCGTCGGGCGCGGGCGCGGCGCGCGGCTTGAGGAAGTCGTTGAGCGAGGGCTGGATGGCGAGCTCGTAGTCGGTGAAGTTGAAGAGCGGCGGCAGCGGGCGGCCGTTGGGCAGGCGCGCGTTGGGCTCGCGCAGCTCGTCGAAGAAGCTGTGCGCGCAGGCCTGCAGCGGCGACAGGCGCGCGCCCGGCGTGTACTCCAGCAGCCGCGACACCAGCGAGATCGCGTCCGGCGGCGTGCACGCGCGGAACACCTGGCCGGACAGTGCGACGTGTTAACATAAGTGTACAACATCGCTTATTTACGATACAATCGTCTATTATAGTTATAATGAAAATTAGCATTTCCTCTCTTTTAAATAAATAACTATAATGCAGTCATATTAGGAGTACGACGCGAACAAAGATATTATTTATTTAATTGATAAAAACGAAACACTATAATGTGTTATATTTATGTGTGTATACCTTTTTAACAACATATTTTACGATATTAATTCAAGCCAATTTCATTGGTAAAAGATAACATCTTTTTATCACAATAGTGCATAAATTATGAAACCGCGACATTTATATGCGACAGTTATTTGCCTAAAATACACATGTACCTACATGGAATATTGAATAGAATGGGTTTGTTGTGGAAATTAAGTTAAGCTGGCTAGTTTGAATTATAATTAAGTTAAAAAGTTTAGACTTATTAACCATTAAAACCAATTTAGTAATCCAAAATTTTTCAGTAAACAATTTAGTTCAATTATCGCTTAACTTTTTTATAGTAGTTACATATTCATTTCTATATTTATTTACATCTTTTTCATTACATACAAAAAGTTAAACTGAAAAGCAACAAAAAAGTTTTATACGCATAATAAAAAATGTATATTTATGTAAATGAATGTAGTCATTAAAATATGTAGAAACACAAATCGAGTTAAAGCAATAACAAAAAAATGAAATGATAGCAAAAAATATGTACAAAGTTAATGGTTAAAATGAAATAGACAGTGACTGATAAATGAAATGATCGAAGTATGAAAATGAAGATGCCGTTTCAGACTGGTTTCATATACTGAAGGCCATTGTTACAGTACGACAGCACATCTGCGACGGAACACTGCACTCAGCACTGACAAGTATGCACACTGAACACCAACAAACAATACGAAACGAGTTAAAAAATTGTTGTAAACCAATTAGTCGTGACCTCTAGTTAACTCATGCCGAACGTCAGACTTTTATTTATAAACCGACGGATTAATTTATTCGCATTACTTAGTTCTGTACAGAAAAAGAGATATTGTTTTAGAAATATTAAACGATATGTTTAAGTATCATCAAATGTTTTCTTGTAACTATAATTATAAATAAATTATAATGTTTAAATATATTAAACAAGAACATAATGCGAATAATAAACTAATTGCCTTCATTTAAGATAAGAAAACTTCTAATAATTTTTAATAAATCTTGTTTTGACTGCGGAATATGGGGTATATTTAAGACCCAAATGATGTTTTTAAATCATGAATTCAGCTTCAGTAATTAAACTAATCTCTATTTGATGATATAACAGTTTCATATTAGTCACAAAATGTAAAACAAGTATGACCAATAATTTTTCAATATGTGCAAGGAATAGAGATATTTATACATTTACACGTAATTTTTGGGATAAAATAAATAAGTTAGTGATTTAAAAATATAATTTAATGGTATAACTTATATATGTCTGTGTCTCAGTCTATTTCAATGTCTAAAATTTAATGACGAAATGTTAAAATGATGAGGCGTGGAAGCGGGATAAGCAAACAAGTAACTTTCACGTTTGTTATATTAGTGAGGAGTTCCCGCTGTTCGTAAACGAGATTTATCCAAAAAAATCTTAGTATTATTATTAATTACGCTTATATTAAATAAAATCATAAGCCTCATCTTAAGAAAATAAAATTAAAAATGAAAACACTATTACGTTGCTTCTGGGACAAAATGAAGGCATTTAGTTTGTTTAGAGCAATTGGCAACCGGCGGTCCGCGGACCATTGTGAAGTTATTTTAACAATACGCAATAAAATATTGTTAAGTTAAATTCAATTTCCTAAGAAGTTTCTGTCACAGTCAAACCTTTTGAAAGTGTGCAGTAAATTCGAACAAAATCAATTCATTAGAAATTGATTTATAAAATTATACTAATATGTGATTTACAAAACATCTAAGTACTTAAAAGGCCCAAAATGTAATCACGTTAGTGAGTTGCAACATTTTAAAGTGAAATAAGTGGTCCGGGTGTAGAAGGTTGCCGACCGCTGGTTTAAGGTACGTTTAGGCTACGACACAAATTGCGATATAAATGTCAGACATTGATGTCTGTATTGTACGGAAATTTCACGGACTACCGATTCGACACTTATTATTACATCGCAAAAAATTTAGCAATTAGAGTCATACAGAGACAATCGATTTGTGTATTCGAGTGTACAGTACAGTGTCGTAGTCTAAGCGTACCCGTAGAGAACGTAATCTTACTCGTATACGCTGGTGATCAGTGGCAGACTTGGGCATCGTGAGTCTCTCCAACATGTACTGCAACGGGCGTTATCGTCATTTACTACCAACCACTATTGCCCCATATTGACTGATATTATGATCATTTGTGTGTTGTGTTGACATATTTACTTTGAATTTTTTCAAAAATATTATGATGGAGCCTATTATATGATAGATATATGATGAATACTTATATAATTTGTATAATAAATAGCATTTCTGACATTGATTGATTTAATAATGCAATGAATTTGCCAATACAAATAAAATAGTAAATATGTGTATGACAAAGTGATATCGGCTTACCTTAGCCCAAGGATGGCTTTTGATTTGTGGAAACTTGAATTCTGTGTAGTTCGGATTCATTTCGCGTATTTGTTCTCGAGTGGGGGTACCTAGAACCTGTTGAAATAAATCAATATTTAAATGAGTCATGTTTCCTTAAACAGAAATGTAGTGCAACGTTTTAGATATATATCTGATAGTTATATTGCTACGAAATAAAGTTTTCCAATTAATCAAGGTCTAACAAATCAATTACTGTGTCCATAAACACGAAACTAACATTTCTATAACACATTTTATAATATAATTTTAAAAATATCCGTTTCGACTTTTTTGACTTAAAGAAAAAAAAAACGTAACATTGTTTTCTATTATATATAAAAATTTAATAATAACTTAATTCTTTATTATCTTTACCTAAATATAGCTGTTCATGTAATTTTCCTTAAGTAAATATGTAACATTTCGTTCTATAACTTATCACAGTTGTAATTTAAAGTCGTAATAAAAGGTAAACTTTTGAACTCGGTTATTCTTTTGGGAAATTACTTGTTATATGAATAATACCTTGATAATTTCAACGAGCTGGTCCACGCCGGAGTCTCCCGGGAATATCGGCTGACCGAGCAGCAGCTCTGCGACCACGCAGCCTGCGCTCCATACGTCTGCAAGTTTTACAAAAATATTACATTTTTACTACTTTACCACTGTTCCTTTTCATACTAAATTTATTTAGCATATAAAGACCCTTAATTTTATTCATAAAATATTTTAATATCAAATCAACAATACATCTGGGTTCGACCTATAAACATAATACATATATTTTTTTCCCAATCACGCATTATACAGTTTATGGTAAAAAAACGTTTCTTCTTAAACTTTAAATATGTCATTGACATATATGACGATATAAGTATTCTCTGATTAGCATCAGCCTTCTGATCTGCCCGCATGACCTTATGAGTACGTCATATACAATAGCACTGAGTGAGCAGCTAATGCGTCGCTTGTCGCTTTTTATCCTAATATACTATCTCTCATATAACGCAACAATAAATCACTAATAAACAATCGGTGGATTCATATTTCCAATCTATGGTAGCTATTCATGGAGCTAACATCAACATAACAAATAGAAAACTTGAAAGAGCTGGTAAAAATTCGAAAATATACACGAGGATGCGAGAGCAAGAAGATTTACATTTTGGGATATCATAAATTCAGGCTGTTCTTGCACTCAAATTTTCAAAAAAGCTACAATACTATTAATAATTCTAGATTTTCTCATACTGCATCAAAAATTACTAAGCCGTTTTACATGCAAAGACAACATATTTATACATACTAAGTAGATATGGAAATCACCATTAACTCAATTTTCTTAAAAACAAAAATTGGTTACGTTGCTCTTACTTTCGCCTAACATACCTAACCTTTGTAATACAATGTACTTACCAATTTTCGTGGTGTAGTCGATAGCGCCGAAGATCAGTTCAGGCGCGCGGTAGTACCGCGAGCAGATGTAGGAGACGTTAGGCTCGCCACGCACGAGGTGTTTGGCCGAGCCGAAGTCGCACAATTTCAGGACGCCCGTCTTAGGGTCCAGCAGAAGGTTCTGCGGCTTGATGTCCCGGTGGCAGATGCCCAGCGAGTGGATGTACGCGAGGCTCCGGAACAACTGGTACATGTACAGCTGGAACGAATTGGTTTAATTTTTAGAGCTCGTTACCATTTAACGCTTGTCAGGTGTCGAGTTCGTATTTTATTGGGAGATTCCAGTGGTATTTTTATGAAGCTATTCGCAATTGTTAGAAACTGATTTTACGTCGGCGCCGACGAAAAAAAAAAAATTAAAACAACCGCCATCCTTCTACACTACAGTCTATAAGAATAAATGGTGCTATTCATTTGTCGGATGTCGGCGCCGAAAAATAAAGATGTATCTGCATAATTTGACAGTGAATATTAGCGATTTTCATATTAGTTTTTTGGTGAAATCTAGAAGAACAAACAAAAAATTGTTGTACTTCAGGTAAGGTCGATGTAAAAATCAACCAAAGATTTGAAGTAAAGTAGTCAAATAACGGCCTTTACATATCCTACTGCTGGCCATAGGCTTCTTCACCTATTATGAAGAAGGTTATAAGAAAAAGTACGGTTTAATCCATTAGTGTGTGGGAACCCTGTCAACTGACAAGGAGACGGGTAGTCAAGACCACTGAAAATGTTAGTATTAAAAGGAATCGATAGTTCAATCTTGCTTATAATGCGTTTACGTTAATTTAATTAACCTTAATTTGCCTTTATATTATAAAACTATGTGTAACGCCAATTTCGAAATATAATTTTTCATATTTTAGTAAATCCATCAATAAAATGAGGTTATAGGCCATAAAATATAACGCTGAAAATTGAAAAACAGGGAAGAACTAAAACTCAACGCAGGTGACATTACCTCGCAGCTACTACAGAAACTATGATGAAATTACTCTTGTTATTGCAGAAAATCGCTGAAGTCTGACCTCAGCCTTCGTATTAAACATTTAAGGAAATAAAGCAATATTAATCTCGCCTCAAAGTCACATTACATATTTTAATATAGGGGTTTTCCGTTTAATCACGTCTAACTTACCTTTATAAAACTAATGGGTATGGTTTGTTCATCTTTGGAGTAGTGACGTGCAACTTTATACACTGTCTCTGGTATGTACTCCAGCACCAAATTCAGGTACACTTCATCTTTCTGTAGACAAAATCAATATATTATTATTGAGTCTTTTTTATATAAATATAAATATATATCATTTCGTGGGATATTGATTTTAATAAGCTAAGTATTGGTTGGGTTTAGCAACAAGTGAATTTAGACTAAATCTAAATACATACATAATGTAGAAATATGGATGTGAAAGTTTTAGAAAGTAATAGAGTACATCTTCATAAATAATAAGTTTTCAGAATTGCATAAGCGAAATATACAAGTAAATTAAAGTGTATAGAAAGTATAATAAAGTTTTGTACATTATAAAGAAAAAATAGATAAATAATTTCCTCAAGATTTTGTTAGCTTTGTTATTCCCTTTCTTTTAATACCTTCGATATTTTATTAATATTTCTTTTCAATACAAGGGGAGAGTTTATTTAAACCTATTATTATGTACTAAACATATAATAATTGTGTTAAAATATATAATAGTGATGTAAAAAGTTTGATGATTTTAGCTCTAGTATCGATTCACTTTACATTTTACCTGAAGTTTTAAAGTTAAGAGACGACTTTATAAAAGAAGATAAGGAAGAAAGTTAATAAATTAGAATAATACGAAATTACGTATAATTTGAGTAGAGTTACGGAACTCGTTAATATTTTAAGTGGATATATCATCTGAATATAGCCGCAAGGTGCTTTTTTCTATGTACTAAGGCATTATAAATAAGACTAACGCATAATATGTTAACATATCATGTTATTATTAAAAGAAATAAATCAAGGCAAAACAGTTCTACAGCATTTTAAGCTTGAGACGTTTAAAAATAAAGTTTTTTTATAATATCAAAACTATATGGTGGATTTATATTTTGTTACAAATTGTAATAGAAAACGGCAGAGTCTTTTTATATGGTTTGCAAATAATGTTTTTTAATGAAATAAACTATTTGAAGTTAGCGCGTAGATAAATAGCTAACTGACTAAATTGGCTCACGTCCAAAGGTTTTTGGCGTTTGTACTTAAAGAAACTACTAAGGATTGAGTCTTGACCTTGAACTAATAACGTGACTTTTATATTACAATGTTTTGGTACTCTGGTTACATCAGTACTACGCAGTATGAATAGCCAGTGAGGAAGTAAAAATATTTCCTGAAATAAAAATAAATATCGTATCATAGTAATTCTTAAATGTGCAGAAATACACACTTTTTATAATCAAAGCAACCACACATTGTTAGGATTCTAGCATGTAAAATTAGGTATTCATAAAATATGTTTTAGATATTTTTAAATTTATAAGTTAACAGAATTATTTTGAAAACCTACCCTTTAACCCATTCATATTAATATTTTAATGGAAAAACCTTTACTAATTATTTTTAAATGGAATATCTCAATTGACTTGAAGTACCTAATTAAAATTAACAGGCTCAACACTTTTAACAGCATTTATAAATAAATCCATTTGCACGGGTTTCATTTGTAGGCATAATTAAATAAGTTTTAAGTTCTCACGGCTTAGTAACTAAGAGACAAGGTTATGATAATTCTATTCAAATGACGCGAACTATTTTAGACTTTTTTGTATCTGATTCAATATTGGATACATATTACTGCAGAAAATAAAATATTATAATTTTGGTTTTTGTTATTTCCTACTCGTACCCGTCACGCGACGCAAAAATTTTCAATAGTAACAAATCCGAGGTTAGTCATTTCTATCATTAGTAGTCACAATTGCAACACACTGTTGAAGCGATTAGTTTGCACATTTTGATATTATGATATTCTAAATATGTCTAGAATATTTGAATTTTATGAACATTTATGTGCTTGTGACCTAAACTCAATTCCGATGCTACCGATGAAACATGAATATTTTAATATCTACGATTTCAATAACATTAAAACTCGTAGGTATAAACTATTACACGTAAAAGTTTGTCATAAAATTAAAAGTGCAAAAAAATGGCAATGAACAATTTTAACTATTCCAAATAAAACAACACAAACTCAAGCGGAACTCAAGTTTCTAAAAAAAACAATTTGATGGTTAAAAATCGGACGCTTCGTCGTGATGATCATGATAATGGCAGTATCGAGCCTCAATCGATTTCAAACAAAGCTCATGGCTGATGACGTGATTAGAACTCGCTTTCGATAACAAAGTTGCATCAACACACAACCGCACAAGGCTTCGTAGGTCACCGACCGATATTTTACTAATTCAAGTAGGTAACTGTGAGATGTACAATGAAATATGTAAATCGGTAACCTTTGCCAAAAGTTGGAAAGACCTATATGTGCGTTAGCACACTAGCTTAATAATCTTATTTGTTCATTAGACATACTGCGACTTCTAGAGACTGCATTGCGTTTAGCAGAGAGCTAACTGCGTCGGGCACTGCCACCTTTCCCCAAATAAAACATACAAATAACATACGCTTATTAATTGAACTATTAGCATCACATGATATATAACATAAATAGTGATATTCATAGAACCAAAAATAAACAAAATTCAGTACTTGTGGTTAATAAAATGCAAAATATCCGCCGATTCAGATTTACCTTTTCTCCACTAGAGTAAAAGAAGTATTTCAACTTGACGATATTACAGTGCTCCAGCCGTCGCATGATTTGCAGCTCTCGGTTCTGTAATACGATTAGGAATTTTAAAATAAATCTTAGCACACACAGATTACATAGAGGTGAGAACGAAGCGTGATTCTAATGCGTGGTTTAGTGTATTCACCGTGACTCATCGCTCTATTGTATGGGTAATACTGAATCTATTATTATTAAATTGCAAAGTAATTAACGAACTTCTTGAACAAACAAAGAGGTAATAAAATTACACGTCTGAAACGTCTGAGTATTGACAAATATTCGTCAGATGACTAACCTTAAACCTTTTGTCCTGGAGCACCTTCTTGATGGCAATAAGTTCGCCGGTGTCGCAGAGCTTGGCCTGGTAGACGACGCCGAAGCTGCCGTTACCGATGAGCTTCATGTCGGCATAGCTCACCTCCTGAGGCCTGTCGGGCCCCTGCCCCGGCGTCGCCACCACGGTCGTCACCTTCGAGCCGTCCTTGCCTGGAAAGAGAGACGTAGTCGGTAATAACTGCATACGATCACGTGTTACACATCCATGAGGATTAACAGATGCGACGCCCACGTTCATTAATTACTATTATTTATGGCTGATGATAAATAGATGTAAAATTGGTAAAAAAATTCTTAAAATCTTGTTTAGAAATGACAATTACCTGTATGAAACGCTGTTTTAAAGACAATTATTATTTATGAAATTTTAATACTAATATGTATTGTTTTTTTTTTTTAATTATTATTATTCAGTTTATTTTTTTTTGTATATATGTGAATTATTGTATAGTTAGTTAAGTTTTAGTGTTATATTATCTTGTGAATATTTCTTTATGTAATTGACAAATAAATAATAAAATACAGTACTATAAAATTTATTAGTGTTTAGTAAAACCGAAAAAAAAGACGAAAGAGTCTGTCTAGACAGAAAATTCCTTTATATATAAAAATGATAAAACACCAACAAAAGTAAGTTAACTAATGTTATAATATTTACAAACATAAAATTGCTAAGAAAATGACAAAAGATAAGCAAAATGAATCATTAACTTCATAAAGCATATCATTCAGTAAGTATGAATGTGATCAATCATTGTGATAAAACATATTAATAAATACTTCTTACAGATTACAAGTATTTTGGGTAAATAAATATTTATCTTGTTATGCAGAGTTTTTTGAAAATTTTAAGGATGTTTGAAAATATTATTGTATAGTGGTGAGAATTAACGACATCTCGAAATGACTTATTAAACATTGTAGAACATTTCTTATCTCCTAGGAAGCGTGCCGATGGGAAGCTATAATTACTTCAATTATCGCTCGTGTCTTAGGAAGTACTAATTATATTTGTAATGTTATCTTCACTTGACAACACTGAAAATCCAAAGTTATTTTTTTATTTTCTTTGGTTAATGACACAACGAGCACATTACAGATGTGAACTATGTAAGACAATAACAAAGCATATTTTTATAAAATTAATCTATTAAATATTTGTTGGAAAAAATGCGGTTTTAATGATAACAAATAAAAAAGCAAATAGAAGCTGACGTTACCTTCGATATTAATATTGTTATTTTTATCATCAAAACACGTTTGAAGGTACATAATTTCATCCATCTTCTCGTTTTTATGACATCCAAAACGAAATATTCAAACACGGTATAATTTAATTTTATTTTAAAAAATATAAATAAATTGTATAGAAATCATTGTGAATTGCATATTGACAGGAAAAAAGCCAACGAGAATAACGAACGAAAAGGCGAAAACGAAAAAGACCTTTATTATGAAATTACCTATAGGTATTGTTTAAACAACAAAAATGTAAAATACGCTTTAATGAACTAAACGTGATTGATACAATCGTCACTCGCCGTTTTCTTTGTCAGTATTTTGGATTATTTCCAAAAAAAAAAAAAATATTTGTCGCTATGACATACACAATGATCGACGATCGAGATGCGTAAGACTTCAAGAACAAAGAATCAAAGTCGATGCACTTGTTAAAATTGTATTTGTCGAGCGGAAGTTATAATTCCCGTTTTATCGGTCACGGCATTTACTTAAAATAATAATAATGTATACAGAAAAACAGACAAATAAAATCAAATTAAATAAAATCAAAGTAACTAAGGTAATACAAATACAATCAAAGTAACCAACATACTGGATGGAAAAACTCGAGAGTAATCATAACACTACATTAAAGTTCAACAATATAAAGACCAAGTAAAGCTTAAAAATGTAACTTTTTAATTTAATTGTAAAACATTGGATACTGTAAGAATTAAAATGAAAGGCATATTTTCGTGTCAAAAATACCTTGAGCTAAACGTAAACCGATAAATTACTTTTATTTAGTTGTACGAACGTGGACAAGGCGGTAAAATGCACGCATGTTCACGGAACAGCGGTCAATTGGCTTGGGACTGAAATATAGGATCGATATTGTAAGCTATACTTAAGTCCGTGACTATATTTAGCCCCCGACCCAAAAGGCTTGTGCTGTTATAAATTTTACGTTTATCTATGTATCTATCTGCTGAATTGCAACTCTTAAACGAGTGAGACAAAGATGCAGTTGTTATTGTTTAAAAGCAGATTAAATTGACTTCTTAGCTCTGATTCATAATATAGGTATATTCAGGCATTATAATGTCGTCAGCAAGTTCTACTGGTTTAATATAAATTTTTCTACGGTTTTAATTAAATAGAAATAACATAATTAGGTACTTAACGACATTTCGAATCAACAAGATGCTGTAATCCTTACCAACATAGAGCAGAAAGAAGCACATTGGGGCTCATTGAATTGATCTCATTGAATAGATTAATTTTATCTTTACAACAAAATCATGAAAATACCTTTTTTTAATCGTTCCTTATATCTAGGATTAGTTACATCTTTTTCTATCAGTCTAAAATTGATGTTTTTAATATTTAATGTAACAAGACAGCTTGAGAACTCCCCGTTTTAATTAAGCCCCGTAACATATAAAAATCAACTTATGCAAAAAATATTACTGCGTGGGAAATAGTAGATATAGCAAAAAGTTTAATACATATTTTTATACGCGTTTCTCGTATAATATTGTAAAAAAACCTTACAAATGACGTACCATGCCAAAGATCCAAAAACAACAGACATTGATTTTTGGAGTCATTAAAAACAAAAGCCGGAATTAAAATCATTATTTACAGCGCATTCTCATTATGCAAATCCGTTTTAATGTTTATATTTTAGTGACTCTATTTAAAGCCTGACTGGAAGTTTGTTTAACATAAACATACGATTATTACATTTCGAACACGATACAATTTTAATTCATGAAATGAAAATAAATGCTAAAATTATCTATCTAGGACCAATTTATTTTCTCAAAGGATCAATTTACTTACTATATCTGGGAGCTAGCTGCAAAGAGTTTGCTCATTTGCTCATTTGTTCGTGTTACATACATATGTATGGAGTAACACTTTGGTTATAACATTATAATATCCACATCTGCTTTTTAACTATCATTACTAATTTTTATTAGTTTTTTACAACTGTATGGGTTGAATCTCAATCGAATTAATTTTTAGAGCTCTACTGTTAACGAAAAGCAAATCACACCTAAACTATTTCTGACACGAACTTCCTTTCTACTCCACTTATCAATTTCAATCTTCATAAAGTATCAATAACATTCACATGGAGACAACTCATTGTGTGGCCAACGCCAATAAATTTAATCGTCATGAGCGAGAGTAGTGTCACAGAAATGCGCGGATGGTCATAAAATCTTCCAGTATGTAACTATGTAGGAGTATTGGTAACATGAGTATCGTATTACTTTCATAAAATGTTACATCAACAATACCTATAATAAATGAAATGGAAAATGTAATATAGCGTGTAAATTTAACATGTTTTAGTATTTAAAATAAATTGTAAAAGGGAATGATTGTTATGTAATACATATTTTATATAATATAACTATGAAAGTTCTAAAAACCTATCTTCTTTTTTTAACACCCTTTTATTACTAATCACGTTGTCGTCGAGATGTTTTTAAACGTTGCTGTCTTTCTGTCTATGCTGTGTGCATATGGTGCGGAAAGCCTTACAACACAGGGCATTAAATGCATCATATAGAATAATAAAGTCATTAATTTTAAGTAAAAAAATGTCTAAGTCATAGTGCTAATATGTTCCGCAATTTCGTTCACAGCAGCTCATGAAATAGCACGATATACATACTTCGCAAACCTATATACCTGACATGGACGACGAAGCCGGCAAAACGTTTTCACAACAAATTTAATGGTGCGCAAATTGTCACCTCCCATTGACCGACTTCAGTTTATTACGACTATAATTGGCTAATTTTGATCTATAGTATGTTTCTTTTAAATAGATAGGTATACCATCATTGAAATTTTTCAACAAAACTTGTTTTTATATAACATAAACCACAAATTTACAGGCTTATCAAAAGTATTTAATAGTTTCAAAATGTCATAAAACATATTCTTATTGTTACATATTAAATAAGGATTTTAGTCGTATTTCTTTACCTAAATCGAAAGAATTCCTAACAAAATAGCCAGTACTTACGTATAATTATTGGATTAACTCACTTAACACGACACATTTTTGTACTCTCATGTACAATATTTGGAATGCAAGATTAGGTAGCCTTTCAATGTTGCTATAAAGGGAATAAAGTACATTAGATAAACATGATGATAAACAAGGGTGTAGAACGCTTGGCTTGCGTCAATAAGAGTTACTAAGGGTGTGGCTGCGGAGTCTTTCAATTTGACTTTGATGGATACTATGCCCTCAAGTTAACGAGACATGAACAAACATCGCCATACTATGAAAAAAAAGCTTGTGTGATTTTTTTAATGTTCTGAGTAAAAAACCTAGGTTTACTTTTACTTGAAAATCCATGAAAGTTTTAAACTAACGCCATCAAGGTAGAAAAATATGTAAATAAAAAATCAGCAGAAATGGGTAAGTTTAGCTAAACTTAAAACATTTCATGCGTCGCGGGCAAGGTAATAACAACGTTTCTATAAAATTGGTTGAATGCGTGTCTATCTCTTCAAAGCCACCGGGAGCTCGCTATTGACCTACAAAGTAGAATTTTAAGTGTACGTTCACAAACATAGAATGTTTATGTGTTCAGGGCAAGTGTTTACCATATAAACCCCATTTAACCGAAAATATATGTTCCCAAGAGACATATTAGTGGGCAAATTTTATCTTTCTTCCATTTTAAACTTTTTACCTGGTAAGACATACCGCGGCAAAGTAAACATACTGAGTAAGATACCCAGATCCGTCCCAAATCTGTTTGTACTAATTTTGACGGCAATATCACAGGAAGATAGCTAATATTATAAGGAGTAAAATAGGCTTCTTTTATTAGAAAAGGGATGAAAGATCCTCGGGAAAAAAGAAGTAAAAATGCGTACCAAAAAACACATAAAAAGGTATATTTTATAAAAAGGTATATTTTATAAAAAGGTATATATTATGAAAGTGAAACAGTGTCAATAGGGAGGAACCGTATGTCGGCATACTGTACAATATGGCAAAAAAATTAACGATAACGTGTTTCCTATAAATTTTACTGTATTATATTTAGAAATACATTCTGCACTGTTTACTACACGACTCTGCTGATAATTTTACTACACGACTCTGCTAAAATTCTATGGGTACTTTCAACGGGTGTAAGATCTTGGACTACTTTAATTGAATGCTACTTTAATTTTAATAATCTTATGTTTGAAAGCGTTATTTTAATTTTAATATGAATTATATTTATTGTTAGTAGTAACACAGCTTCAAAAAATAGCACAAACTTTAACCACACATAATTAATTAATTAAACTGCGATGCACAAAATTCCTATACATCCTGAAAAGCTTTGATTTCGAGCATGATGTTACATAATACATAATATTATACTATTACTGGTTACGCGTTATAATGATCAATTCATTTCCTCTACTAAAATCTGAATTGTACATTACAGACAAATATTCTTAATAAAGGAAAACACCCTTGAGCTAGAAAAAGAAACCTTATTTTGCCTAAATACTTGCCATTAATCTCATTTTCAAAGACAGATCTATTGCTTTTGTAAAAGTAATATAATAATTACCTACACTTTTAAAACGAAGTTTAATGACTTTGGGTTCATTCAAGTATTACGTAACGCAGTTTGGAGGGAGGGGAGGGTCTTGTAAAAC
>DVVJ01000525.1:0-14611 GCA_018234505.1 Junonia neildi neildi
TAGTAATTCACATAGATTGGCGAAAATAAGTTTTTATAAGAGGTAAAAAAAGTAGTACTACATAGTGAAATCTTTAGATATTTGAGACCAGTCAGCGGCACAGTGTGTTTCATTTAATAATATTTTAGGATTAAAAGATGAAATTTATTAATTTTAATGAATATTAGGATAAAAAGATGTTTCTCAAGATATTCTATAGTGTCTAGACCTATAGAAAATAAAACAATCCCCATACTACCGGTACATGATAATTCGAAATTAAATTAAATAAATGGCACAAAACTAAAATTATAACTTAATTTATAATGCAAAAATTAGTATAAAACATAAATTCCTAATGAAACTACAGGTTACAAAATAAAAAAAAAACAAAAGGGCCGGGGGGCGCTCGTAAATCGCGCGATAGAGTCATTAGCCAGGGGCGGACTCGCCACCGAATAATTAAAAACAAATAAACTCGACACGGATTAGCTTATCTCCTACCATCTTGATTCCCAATTATTTTTTGTGTTTAGTTTCGTTGTACGATGGACTTTTACGGATTTTATAATTGTGTGTTTTATTTCATTCGTTACTAATGACAAGGGTAGTCGTGGTCGTTTTGTGTGATTTATGTATGATTTGTATGAACATTTCACGTATAAGTAAACTAATTAGTCTATCGAATATCAATTTCAAATCAAATATCGCTAATTCCAGTGAAATGTACAGAGAATTTAATTTTGCGATCAGATACCGTACGTGGAAATAAATTGTTTTAAACCGCATATCTGTACTAATTTTATTATGACTCCAATTCTTAATTTCATTTATACGAAAAAAATAACAAAAACCTTTTTAATATTTTTCGAAAATTAGTACCTATGTACATTATTCTTTTTGAGTTAGTATATTCAAGTTGATAAAATTTACATAAATATTTGAAACTGTATCATAAAAAATGCAGTTATTTTTAATGTTTCAGTATAATACAATGTCGTCCAAATTCTATTGAAACAAACAATACAGATAGGTCATTGAACCACTAAATTTGTATAATTTATGTGTAACAATCGGCATACTTTTTTTATTTCCACCAACCCGCAGTGGAGCAGCTTGGTGGATTAAGCTCCTTAGCCTTTTCCTTTATATTAGAAAAGGCCTATGCCCAGCTGTGGGACATGTAAAGGTTGTAACTTTACTACTATATGGAACAATAAATGTTACAACAAACAATAAAAGTACTGCTTAATATTGTAAAAAAATACAAAATTTAATTATCTAATTTAAATAGTAATAAATGTTATAAAATCGTAACATCAATGAGATGTCTGTCTTATACCAAATCAGCTATGGTATGGGTCACTGACTGAATTTCATGTGGGTGGATTAGTACAACAAAAAGTGTAAGTCAATCAAATTTATTAGGTAAAGGCACCGAGGTAATTCCGAGGTATTCGAAAAAGTGACATAATTAATAAGTTCAAATCACAATTTTTTTATTTTATTTTAAAAAGTAAATAAATATAAAATAAAGAAAAAATAAATAAAAAACTAAACCGTTTTAGAATAAAATAAAATACTTCATTTATATATTAAGCCGGTTTTTTTTAATTAAATGGCTTATTCGAAATACTGCGGCATTAGGTGTTTTTTTCTAATTGTAAGCAGCATCTTTGAAATACATATATAAAAACATATTAGTAACTATAGTGTGTGTTAAGGGGTATAATGTCTTCTGAGTAAATGACTATTAACATTTGGGGCGTCACGATGTGGCCCTGTCGTTTGTCATTCTGTTAATGTCACAAAACGCAAAAATTGTAATAAATGGGAAACCCCGCCGGGACAACGTGAATTTACGTAAACCGCTATGGAGTTTCCCATCGGTAATCTGTCTGAAATCTTTGTTTCTAATTTAAAAGAAATAACTTCCTATCTATTTTTCTAAAGATATTTCAGAAAAACATAAAAAACCTTGTTTAATGTTTACCTAAACACACATGCCTATAATAAGGTGCTTAAGGTACCTACAAATATCATAAAAAATTTAATGGAATTTGGGGAAAAATTTCAAGCTTCTAATTCGTACCCTTGTTTGTTAACCTGGGCCATCACCATGTCAGCTGTTCATCTAGAAAATCTAGAGAGAAAAGAGTCTAATATGGTGAAAGCCTTACCTATAAAATTGCGACTAAATCGCAATTTTATAGGTAAGGCTTTTTGCAACGATTTGTAAAATCCCATTGTCAATTATTATTATTGTTTCACACATTTTAATTTGATTTTATCTCGACCATACAGTCAGACGGGATGCAGTATTATATAATACTATTACATCACTCGTCACTCTCACGTTGAAATAGTAACGGAATGGAAACAAGGACATAGTTCTGACAGACGAGTGTTTGTTCAATTTATATGTGGACTGGAGGGCCCTCGAGCGCAGAGACGCGCCGGCGCCTCGCCACCACTGGGTCACTATGATAAATCAATATTTTTAAGAACAACACTATTAGTGTTGGCAGTTGAAACAATGATTAGGAAGAAATTAAATAAACAACGTGAGAGAAAAGGTTTTCAACTGGACTGGACTCTATGAGCCTTTAAAATCATTTCTCGCGGTTCGTTTGTTGATTTTGAAACCCTTGTTTTAAATTGTTCGCCGTTTTGATACTTGATGCTAAATAATGTGTTGACTATTTTAACGTATTGCGATAATTTAACAGTGTTTTACAATTTTATTTTGATGAAATATTTTTTTACGAAAAGTGTTATAGAGAAGTCAAGGGATTAATAGAACCATACCAGATCATTTCTATAGTTATGAAAAAATTGGAATATAATTTATTAATCCAAAAATATCAGCATATCAGCAATATTTTTTCTCATATTTAAACTAATATTGAGATTGCACTAACGCCATCTACGGCGAAATGCAACATCACTTATTAAAAAATTAATTTACTGAACGGTCCAGCTAACGGTCCTGATGCCTCTTCTACCCGTCACTATCTGCTTTCAAAACATACAATCAATATAAAATAAATGTAGTAGTAACGACTTTATAAACAGAACCTTAAAAGCTTAAAAATAAAGTGCACTATCGCTCAACTGAAAGGGAACATACGACCGCGATAGATTGAAAAGGCTGGCAGTAAATAAACAGTTGATACAGACTACACATCATTACATCAAAAAGATGAACCGCATGTGATATTCAAATTTGAACTCTACGCCATTGGTAAAACGTTAAAAGTCATATATCGTTTCGTTGAGTCGTTTCTTATCGCAGTAGGTTAGTGGGTACGAGAGGAGTCGGGTCAAATGGTTAGCAAATAGCCACGTTCGGATTCGTCTTGGCCGCTGTTTGTATGGCAACACCGTGAAATGGTTACAAAAGCTCTGTGCTGGGAGCACACACAACATTGTTGGTCTTTCTTTGTACCGCTTAAAATCTCTGCTTCTTTTCGAATATGTTATGTGCTAAAGTTGCAGAGAAATATCATGTATAAACATCGAAGTAGGTAGTACGAAAATACGAAAAAATTATAAACTTTTCTAACTAAATAAATTACTACGTTATGATAACTGCGGCGCGAAGTCTGCAGTAATTAATTTAGAACCGTGAACGAATCTATAAAGCGTTACGGCTTATTAACTAATTAGTTTTAAAAACAATATCGTTTAGATATAAATTATTGTTCTAACATTCGGCGTTATTGCTTTTAACTCGGAAGCATCTTCGGATCAAACCCAAAAATAATCGCCCATCAATCAGCCGTCCGTATTCGTACAAAAAACGCTTTGTCGGTACAAAACCGCCAGTAATTGTTGGGAGTTAAGAAACAAAGGTGGAAATTTATAACGAGACGAAATTCCCAAATCATTCTGTTTAGTGCGAAATTATATAGTTTTAAACGGGCGTTTAGGTGATTTGTACCTCTGTAATGGACAGGTATTACGTAGTGGCGTGCCGCGGGACCACTGCGCAATCTATTGCCAGAACAAAAAATCAGCTTAATTTCACACTTGTTTACGTTTAATTTCATAATGATGCAGGATCGACGCGTTATACACGCTTAATTGAATTACGAGTACTTTTACTGGTACTCGGTGATGTAAGTTCGATCGAAATCTATTTGCGATTTGTCAACGTTATAACATTTTTAATATAGGCTAAAGTTATAAGTTATGTAAAAACAGTTCATATCCGCTTAGAAATTCTGTTCGAATTCCATACTTATTATTAGTCATCGGCAACAGAAACCACAAACAACAATTTTATTTTATTTACAGGCAGTGCAGTGCAGCAGGCATCCTGCATTAGCTTGAAGTCGTCATACATGTTTATTTTAAGACAAAAATGACAAATACTTAAAAAACGAATATCTTTTACAGACATTATACATACCATCAAAAAGAATATCATCATCAACAATACATAATTTTTGAGTCGATTTTAACAGAATTTGGATATTTTACAAACACTAAACTATTATAATAATTAGGTGTTCTGAAAATATGACACTATTTTATTAAAGGAGTTAAAGATATAGGTTAGGTTAGGTTAGTCATATCTCACCCTACCTTGATACTAACGACCAAAGCAACACAAGCAAAATCTAGCAAAAATGGAAAGTACCAACAGCGAAACTGAAGCTCAGCTGTGGCACCTAGCTAGGGATGTGACGTCACGCGGTGGGTGCCGACACGTCGCCGTCACGCTCCACAAACAGCGAGGTTACCGCAGCCTTGACGCGGACTCACATTGCGCACCGGCTCAGAACAGGCCTTAACCAACTAAATACTGTTTAGTGATCAGGTGAGGGTATCAGGTGAGCGTCTTCCGTGTAATAGTGATGAACCTGTCTGCTGATGTGGTAAGAAGCTGTATGAAAAGTTCAGCGAATTTTGTATTTTAATTTATTTTCGTAAGTGTAAGAAAAAACATAGAGGTTAGCAAGGATAATCAACAAAAATGTCATCATAGGTATGCGTTGGTTACAAAGAGAAGTTAACATACACAATGTTATAAACGTTACCTTTTATTCATTCAATTTCACTGCAATTTATAATCATTACAGTTACAAGCTTACCGCAAAAAAACAATAAATGTAAATTACACCATAAAGTGAAACAATCTCAAATGAGATGTTTCTCCAAAACTATTTCCCCCATTTTCAGGTAGCGTTTAAAACAATGGCATCGTAAAAACCTAAACAGATTTCTTGCAGATGCAAGTGCTTATATCGTAAATGTCCCGGGTAGGCATGGCAAATCGTCATGGGAGACAATGGCCGCGCGAAAGCCTCATAAAACTACGGCCCTCATAAAACCCTGTCCAAAATATTTACGGCGCGTGACAAATACCCCGTTTCTTTGTCTTCGGAGATGTCTCGCCAATTCGACGTGGTTAATCTAAGAAGTTTGGCGAGACGCTCCGAAACGAACATCTAATGTGCATTAAGAAATCTTAAAGTTATTTGGGTTTCAAAATGGAAATCCCCGTATAAAAATCTCAATATGTAATTTTATAATTTGCAATGAGCATTTCTTATAAAAGAATAGGTCATAATATCTACCAATTCTAAAATTGCTGTTAAGTGTAAAGTTTTAAAGTGCATTGTACCTACAAGCAATTTTTACATAGGTGACTATTCTGTCTAGGATGCGATTATACCTTATAGACCTATCCATGTATATTCATATATTATATCTATTTAACGATTAAAATTGTTTTTGTGTCTCTGAAACAATTGGTCAAATTTTTTTACTGATGGGCAAGGGTTTGCTTTTTATCTAATGTCTTGAAACTCAACAAGATAGCGCTACACGCTACACCCAGTTAATATTTCTGGTTGATCTTGAATTCTTTAAAGGTAGATAGGAAGTAAAATAGATCTGAATTATTAGCACAATACTGAAGTCATGTGTGAGTATATCTATTGAGAGCTTTTTTTGACAAAATAACTTAGGTAATACTTCTTAGTTTAATATTTTATAAATCTTCATAAGTGCCGATTAAGTTCTATGACAATTTAAATTAAATTCTGATTAATTTATATTAATTTTACTCAATAATATAATGAAATATAACTAATAAATAAATAATCGATCGTTATTGTCGAATGTTTCAATCTAAGAATGAAATGTAATACAGAGCATTTAAAGAAGATATTGAGAAATAATTGTCATTCAAGTATTTTGATACGCCCATGCATGGTACAAAGAACTATTATCGATATACCGTGAAAATTAAGGTTATAAAGTAATCTGTGGATCAGAGAAGTAAGAGGCGATAGCACGTGCCGGCGCACAAAACATTTATGATATTTAAGAGCGGGCTCGCACCGGCCGTGGGCGATCGGACGGAACAAAAAAGTTGTCGTTTTACTTCGAATCGTTAGTTATAAAGCCGAGAGCCGATGCCCGATGACTGTGAAAGTTCACACAACAATTTAAAATTTTAACACCAAGCCACCGATGCGAACTCTCATTAACTCGGGCGTACCGATATATCGCTAACTGTTTTACTGTTTTCACGAATTATTGGAAGAATTAATGCCGTGCATGTATAATTGTACGGCCGTCTCGGGCAAGAGTGGAGTGGGGTTTAATTGTCTGGGTCTTTTCAACTTACGTTGTCATTTATTTACTCGTTTACTTATTCATTTTCATAAGAGCCCATTCGTCCCTTTAGAGTTTAGACTTTAGTACTTATTACGATTATTCAGAAAAACGACAACATTTAAATTTAGAGAAGATCCTCTTAGCTTTTTAAAAGTTCCAAGCAAGTACATCTACATACATTATCAACGGCTCTTATCCTAAAAGGTTGTCAATAAATTCACAATATAATTTATCTGTCTTGTAATCTATTTTAAAAAATCACATAAAAATATGAACGTCAACAATATCGAAATAATTCGTCCGTTGTATTTACGATAAAACCAAACATTTCGTAAACGGCAATTTTCCTTCTACATTCATGATTCAAAAAAAGAACGACCTCCATCTCGAATGTCATTTGCACGGCGTGGCGTTGAAAAAGCAATTATTTCAATATCAGGCCCGGCACCCAGCGGCACAAAAACCGGAGCGGGCACGCGCTCCGTGACTGACTCAAGAAAGTTTGGAGACGAGAGGACACATTGAACTGTCATTGAACGGAGACGTTGTAAGTTTGTGTTTATATTAAACGTAAAACATTCTTAATACTTAGGTTTTCTGAGCTGAAGGAATTGTTTGTTTGAAAGCACTAATCTCGAAAAACTTAATATGACTTCTTTTGCCTGCGTTTATTAGACAAGATCACAAGTTATCAAAAACGCGTTTCGACTTATACTTCACTCCTATAAGAAAGAAACTCAAATAAAAATGAATCCAATAGAAGGGTAATCAATCATGTTAAACTGTCGCTATATGTAGACAATTGATTTACTACAATCAAATCAAAAAATTGACTCCAATACGTTGACGATAGCTTAGCTTGATTTGAGGTCTCTAGCTATTCCGTTAACAAGGGTAAAACAGCAAAGCACTGCTAGACTTAGAAATAATAAATTGAAAATAAGTACTACAATTATAAATTAGTGCTTATAGAATTATTAGTTTTGCTACGTGACTCAGGAGAACTCATTTATGTTCTTTTGGAACAATAATGGAATCAAATTGTATTATAAAAACTATATTTACATTGAAAATTCTAAACGTTCACGCTTAATTGTCTTTACGTTTGATCGTCTATAAATGAAAAAAATCATAAAATGAAAATTCTGTTATGGTATAATCAATGTTCACATACCTACTTATTTATAAATGTGAAATTAATTATAAGTGTAAGATTTTGACTTATTGCGGCGTCTGTCTTTGAAATAAAGAAATTTTTAAGTACTTGTTTATTTTTGTTTTTACTGTCTGATGCTTCGTACTATCTACGAAATATAAAAACAGTTCTTTAACTTTTAGAACTCATTTTTAGCTCTTTTTACTTTAATTTTTATTTTTAAAATTGTTTTTTTCTACTTAACAATATTGAAAATCAACATTACATTTTATAAAGTATCGGAAATCATCGTATGTTTTACATATAAAATCGTTTTTATTTTTTTACTGACCTACATCAGTAATGATAGGCTTAGATTTATCTTGTACACGACAATTTAATTATTTTCAAATGTTCCAAATAAAATTCCCATTCTTACACCGGAATCATTCTGGCCATAATATTTATAACTGAAACTACATCAACAAGACATTTACATGATTTAGTTTATCCGATTTAGTTTAAAAACCTTAATTTATTACAGATGAGTCCAATCAAAAAATTTATATTCTACGTATTATACATAATCTATATAAAGAGTTTAAAAAAAAAGTTATGTATTTAGATATCAAAATAAAACGACAGTTTTACTACGATAAAGGCACCATTTCGAGGTATTCGGAAACACGGCTTAATCAATGAATTAATATAAGGTTTTTTTTATTCTAAAAAGGTTATTAAGTAAATTATACCTTGCCAAAACAGAACAATGTCATGAATATAGAGATTAAGCCATTTTTTCGAGTACCTCCAAATTAGGTGCAGTTTTTTTTAATAATGCGGAATTAGGTGCCTTTACCTAAATATCATTTTATATGTATATTAATATGTACAAGTATATTGGAATCACATGTAAATCTTTAAATTTATCACAGTTTACAAATAGGTATTTATAGATCTAGTTAAACAAAGACCCAGTGCTCGGCCGCTGGTTTTCCACTCTGATGCCTACTATTGAATAATGGTAGCAAACAATAAGCTTCCGCAAATCTATTAGGTTTTTATTTTACAAAAACACAAGCCACAAGGTTTGTTAATACAATTTTCATTTTTTCTCGTGATTAAGCTTTTTATTAGGTTTTTTGTTGTCAATCAATTCATATCTATATCTAACTGTTACGATCCGCTTTGCAGAATATTCTATTTGTTTTCTATTTAAAACAGTGAAAATGATTATATAGCTTTGTGGATTTCCCCGGAAAATCAAATATAATAGAAATGTAATATATAATATAATTATAATGGTACAATTTTATGCCTAGATGTGCATCTGCGTTAGTGCACAGGTTAACGCACAGGCTACATTTAAAACCCCGCTAATAAAAATCCTGACCTTATTAAAAACTATAAAATAAACGCTAAATATAACTACCATCATATATATTTTATAACAATGTCACGCAATCAGATATTTAGAGAGTTTTATAAAAAGTGTAGATACAAAATCAGTACAGGAATCTTTCACATCGTTTTACCCTTGATCTTCTTCGAAGGTTGTATTTACGAGTACTGTAACAGTTGAAGCACATCGTGGCTACATTTAAGATGCTGTAAACATCAGTTTAATATTGTAAGAGGACTACGAAAATCACATTGCTAGTATGCTGCAATAAACAGTTGAATACAAGCATTTTGTATTCATTATTCTATTGTTGATTATTTTAGTAGGTTCTCAAATATTCTAAGATGTAAAGTTTGAGCTTCATACTTATCTGTGATTAGTTAACTTAAAACTAAATGAAAAGGCTGAGTTAGTAATGTGCCTATATGATGTTATAAGTCTTTTTTATCGTGAAATATATGATTCAAAATCTAGCAAAAACTAACTTAAACATAATTTTGCTAGATTTTTAACTCTAACATGGTTATGTACACAATTAACATAATTACCTATGTAGCTGAAAAGTCATCAAATTTGCTCTTTCCCGTTTTTTTTTTCAACCAAAATGTGACGTTTGCTTAGAACCTGATCCTTAATAAATATCGAGATTTACTTGCACATAGCTGCAACAAGATCTAGCATAGCAATATGTGTGAAGTCGATAATTCAGCCCTCTTTTTGTTAAGTGACAAACATTTGTGAGTGTCACTCGAATGACAATGCAGGCGTGGAGTGCGCCGAAGCCTCTACCACGGAACTTTCTAGCGTTCGAGTATTTGCAAACACCATTAGAAACAAAAACATTATTGTTAGAGCATAATTGACTCGCCTTACAATGAAATCAATTACCCTTCGTTGTTTAATAGACCACAAACACCCTTGGCACCGATTGTTACCGGAATCACGTCTTGAAACAGGCTACTTAATTGTATTATTATTTATACTCTGATATAACTCTGAAACAATAGATTGAAAATTAATTACCATTTGATAACATAAATATAAATTTCTAAGCGTAGTCATTAATCGAGCTTACGATAAAAAATTAAATACTCTACGAGTCATTGCCTTATAAATTTATTCTGAGTCATAAGTCACGAAATGTATGAAATAGTTAACAAATTACTAAGTCTAATCTAATCAAGGTATTAGTTGACGAATGTACTGTTATCTAATCTGCGACTGATGGTAGGGCCGAGGAGGCAGAGCTAACGGTGGATCGCAAGTATGTCGCCCGCCAATCACTGCAGACGGCAAACTTGGAAATTAAGCCTCGCTCACATCGTTAAGAAAATTTTAAATATATATTTAAATAATTATAGCTTTAAAGTTAACATAAGTGAGCGTAACTTGAATCTGTCATTTGCGGAATTATTTCATAATGTGTTAAAAGTTGTAAGTTTACCGGTTTCAAAAATAGGTACCTACTACTTAATTTAAATTATATTTTAGTATACAAATGCCTAATTATTGTAGTGTTATTTCATGTATACCTATATATTGAAAACGTTGTTGTTGAATCGATGCTAAAATGGTTTAGGTATATGAGATAAGTCAACAACCAACGAAGTCAGAACTGATTAAAATCCCGAAATGCCAAGGAAGTATTCCAAATATTGTAATAAAAGTCCTACAATTTTACCCACAGTCCATCTCCACCAGTGTGCTTGCGAGCTGTCATCGCGTCGCGTCCGCCTTGTAAATTATGTTCTCTAGAAAGTACGTTGACTTTGCATACACGCGTTCTAGATTTAACTCTTTAAATAATATGAATGGGCTTCATACGTCATATATGACAAATTTTATGTACTTATGTTACGACTTACCAACGATTAGTTATATGACTTGTCTCGGTCTTGAAGAGGTCAATGGGAATGTACTCGACTAACAAGATGCTCAATATGACAACCACTAAATGAGCAAATAAAGAAATGTTCAAAAGTTCCGAATATTTTCGAGAGTTAGTGAAGTGTTACGTCTGGGTGATGACTGCGCTGTCTGTTTATAAAAATAAAAACAAAACCATCGGATATTTCTTTTGCGCTGCGCTTGTTAAATTAAAATTTATTTTTAAGAAAACAGTTTGTTTTTCATATAATGACTAGCTGATATAGTTGCAATTTTCTACGTAAAAATTACTATTCCGCTCGGAACTAAAATTAAATACTTTATCATTTACGGTATCAAATTTAAGTCATTGCGATGATCACACTCTTAGATTTCTAGTAAGTTGCCAGTTGGACCTCCATTCTGTATGTCAAATCAAAACGTAAACAAGCACGTTATGTGTTACACTGGAAATCAAATAACGAGCATGCATTATACGCTTTAATTTGTCATACAGGACCCTAGTCTTAAATATCAGATATTTGATGACCAGTGTCCACTGAAACTAAATTAGTTCGAAGAAAGTCCGTATTATAGAAATTGAAGCATTGTCTCCAAGGCATATGATCCAATGTTTTAGATTGCATAGGTACTCGTCACATTTAGATTTGGTATATGATGCGAAAATTAAAAAGTGTCCCAAATTATCAGAAGCGACAGAAATATGAAAAAGTTTTCTAAAAGTCTTCAAATTAAATGTTGCAATGCCGTGGTTGCAGATTAGACTATAGCAGTAGCTAATTCAGCTCGTAGACATATAAATCGATAATAAGTGTGTTACAATGTTGTAAGTATTGTTAGAATTTTGAATACAAACTGTTATTGCATTAAGTGAAGGTAGGTGAGCCTCAATAAAGTCCTTGCGCATATAACTGGCTGTCACCCACGGAAGAGAAAACGTCAGTGAGAGACGTCGAACACATGATATATGATAAATGTTAAACGTCGAACTTGCACCGATGATCATAGAACATTTACTGGATAGGGCAATAGGTGATGCTACAAAGATCTGAGGCTCGAGCGTAGTCAAAATAATAGTAACATAAAATATGAATAATACGACGAATGTGTAAGTAAATTTCGATTTGTATATTCATACTATTTACCATTTTATTGTAAGCTATTCTGGTACATTCGGTGTTATATCTTAAACTGTAATGAGGTAAGTGTTAATTGAATTAACAGAATTTTAATATTAGTTCACACAGAGGTACCACCAAATTTGAAATTCACTGGTCGTTTCTCAATATCGTTATGGTGACTTTTATTTACTTAAATCTGGCCAAAACAATATTTTTGAATATGGCTACCAATCAATAATTCTTCGTCGTAGAATGTCAGAGACATCACGCAAAAAATTTATGTTTAATTTACTTTATTAATAAATGTATTGTATTTTTTTATTTCCTTACTAGATTTTATCTTTAGGAAATGAAATGTCTACCACAAATTTTAATCGTATGGATGCCTTATCTAGCATGAATAGATCATAGGCGTGCCAATCAGCTGCGTGCCCAATGCAGGTCTGACACGAGGTTAGCTTGCCGATTCCTTAATTGTCTGACGTTTTGGTGTCAAATTCCACCGAACCAACATGCTACTTAAACGGGCGGGGTAGCGAAGATTGCCAAACTTGCCAGAACTAACACCGTTACAATATTGGTAGGTTATGGAGCTCTATAACCGAAACTATCGGATATCCGACATAAAAATCTATCCGTAACACCGTTATTTTTTATAACGGTGTTTTGAATAATTTCAGATAATGTTGAAGTCTAAATGAAAGTTTTTTGTTGATAACAACTTATATCTATTATTGCCAACAAATATACCTAGCTGTATTTTACTTTTAAATTTCCTTAACACTCAAATATCCGAATCTACCTTATAATTAGAAATAATAACATATTACTAACGTATCTGAAAACGATAAAAAAATAATTCTGTATCCGTATCCGAAATATGATATCCACAACATCCCTGAATATTAGCACACATTATACGACATCGCAAATGTATTGTCGCTTTCGCAACGACAATCAAATCCTCGTATTTGTTATTGTGATTTCTGTGATTGATGTAAATTATCTGTTTATCAGTTTTTGTGTGACAGTAATATACTTTGCTGTTTATTTGTGTATACTTATAAATAAATAAATATATCCGTATAAATAAATATTCTTAACTAATATTATAAATGCGAAAGTTACCTGCTCCGTTTGTGCCTTTGACTCTCATAACACTGAAACAATTTCGATGAATTTTTGTATAAAATTAGACAGGTCTTAGATTAAAGAACGTAGGCTACATTTTGGCCCAATTACACGACATCCATCCAAACAGAACCACAGAAAAAAGCTAGTAAAAATGTAGTTAATACTAAAATTTTTAATAATTTGATATCATAATTATAATTTAACAATGTACATAAAATAAAATAAAGTAAATTGAATTTTAAATATAGGCACTATTCATATAAATTATTTTGTATCCTTTAATCACAATAGTATTATAACAATTCATATGTTTAGTTTTGTTATCTATTATCTTCGTTTTGTTATCTATTATTTTGTTATCTATATATCTATGTTAATATGTCTTTTATTAAGCAATAATTTAAGCGTCATTGGGACCACATTACTTAAATCCAAATGTTTATTTTCAAGATAAATGGGATAGTCCGTTAAAGAGGGTCCACGAATAAATTACGTCAAAATCTATAAAACGTGCTTCAAAACAAAATTATTTTGAAAAGGGTATCTCATTCACACATTAGTGACGCTACTCGCCGGTCGACGATAATTATTAAAAAGTTACGTCCTGATTCTGGATCCTTTTTTTGTTTTTTTTTTTCTTTATATCATTTAAATTTGGAGTGTCGTGAGCGTTAAGTAGTATTTATGCGATCCCCAACAGCGCGGAGGCGGTTGGCCAAGGAATTTTGGGAGCAGTTGGAAGCACGTAAATTTGCTTTTAATTTAGTTAAGGGTTATCACATTCATACTTTAATGGGTATACGAGTATAGTCATATCTCACGACTTTCAAGTGCTTAAAAATTAGAAACAAAATATTAGTTTCGCTTAAAAATATAAGGGATAGATACATCCAGTGGCGAATTTACCCATAGGCCTTTGAGATCCGGGCCTAGGGTGCCACTTTTTTAGGGACGCTAAAATTAGTTTTTTGGGGCGGTAAATGATGCTGACGACCTTTTTTAGAGAAAATAGTAATTTTAAGATAGAGAACGGAGGGTTTTTTTTTCCTTTCTTTTTAGCCCATTTTGTACTTATATGTAAATCAGGGCCTAAGGCGGTACTTGTGCTAAATCCGCCACTGGGTACATCTGTCTATCAATGCAAGACGTTTTCAGGTACCTACTCTTGTTAATGGATGGAAAAATATCATTATAAACAATATTCTTAAATTATGCATTTCTATTTCTTTTAGAAAAATGTCTTTCAAGACATTTATTACAGGACGTACATATATCTAATGATATATTAGCCTAAGCTATCCATAAATCACGAATAGCAAC
>DVVJ01000526.1:0-14610 GCA_018234505.1 Junonia neildi neildi
ATAATGATAAGAGTTGATGGTTTCGAAGGGGCAAAGGTGTATTATAAAGACCGGGAATAGAAAACTCTTATATATAGACTAAACTCTCTTATATAGGGGAATAGAATATAAAAAATCTCTATGCACTAGTAGATTATATTATTCATGAAATTCGAAAACATTTCCGTAAAAAAATAAAAAATATATATATATACGAGATATTGTTAGTGAACATCGTTAGCGAATATAAATCTTTTTTCCATTTGTTTGCATATTAAGTTCATTCAATTAAGAGTTATATATCAAAATTGAATTTTAAAATATCGGAGTTCGAAAACGTAAATAAAACAGGTAGAACAATGCAGGAAAATCGCTCGGTTATCTACAACTTTCGTTACGGAAATGTCGATCATTCTATATTCATAGTTCAGAGAATTGCAAAAATATGAGGGAGATAAACTTGAGCCTCCGCTTGAAAGCCTCGGTTCGAGTGTAATCAAATATGGCTCGATAAAATTATTCAACAGAATTCAATGAACAAATAGGTTTTTCGTTTATTTGTAGGTTTTAGATTTCTGAAAAGTGACTCGGTTGAACTTTTTACGGATATGTTACGCGGAATCTGCTCCTGAAATTTTGCTTTTCTATTGAAAATGTTGTAACGAGGGTGGTTCTATTTAATTTGATCAAGATCCGATGAAATTCAGTCAAGCTTAAGAATGGATTCCTCTAATGGACGACGGCAAATCGCTCATGATTACTACAGTCGTAAAGGTAAAATTTATCCTTCATTGGTCATACACATATTATACGTATTTAATTTAATAAAATAAATTGCGACATAAATTTTATATAGATAAGTTTATAATATAATATCAGTCTCAATAAGTGACTCATGTAAGTGTAACAATAATGAATTCACACGGAATCAGAGACCTGAATATAGTTCTCAAAGTAAAAGCTTTCTAACATTTAGGTTCCTTTGAGTATAGTAATATTTGTACAACGAAAAAATATTTCTTCATTGCTTTGAAATCATATAGAAATTGTTGAAATTAAAAAAAAAAAAGCACAATTTTATTACAAATTTTAACAAGTTTCGTAAATTATGCATTCAGTGTGAAACCAGATATCTAATTTAAAAAAAATGATTATAAATTCGTGGCTATTTGTTATGATGACCAAAGAGTTAACATCTTTTTTAATAATTCTTCTTTGTTTTGTTGTTTCATTAGGTACTACATTAAATAAACTACATTAAATAATCACCATCTACCCATGAATATTGGCATTGGCAAGCCGTGATAGGATTAATTATTTTGCCTATCCATAAACCCACCGTTAACCGAAATTTGAATTGTAAACTTATTTCCTCTTTGCCCTTTGCTTTGATCTTTCTGTCCCAATATTGAACATCTTCCGAATTATTTGCTTACAATATTTACTGAAGGGATAAAGCAATTTTTTTTTTACCTAAACAAATACATATACAAATGAATATACGGCTTCTTGACAACACATTTCAAGGGATAAAATGGATAAGACTTTTAGGCTCACCTCAGTAAGATGATGGCTGTTCATAAATCACCTTTGTGTAAATGGTATGTCCCTGGTTACTTTACATGTTTGTGTGGGCCTCGCTCTATTTATAGAATCGCTGGGAACGGAGTTTGTGCTTGACCTAACCTCTCATTCAATATTGCACATTGAATTGGATCACCTTCGCATTATTAAAAGTCATTATAATTTTATTTATTCTCGTTAAAGCCAATTTTATGTCTATTTTTGTGTGGGCGCACCCACTTTTGTGGCTTTGAGGCTTTGTGAGTTCAAGAACTGATTAAAATGTGATTGTTTTTGTATCGAATTATCGATTTTTTTTATGTGTTGTATTATAAAATAATATTCTGTCTATTTTGTTCTTCTATTTCTTAGTTATATTGGAAATCAATGGATTTCTAAAGTATAAAGTAAATATACCGAGCTTTTTTGGAAACAGGACTTTTTCGTATTCATTATTTCTACAATAGGGGATAAATCGATAATACCTCTTCAAATATCTGAAAGATGAATAATATACGTAAGAGAACATAATAAATGTCGGTTTTTAAACGGTATGGATTATTATTAATTAGCGCCATATATTTGGATTAGATTTATCCTTACTGTATTTTCACAATTAAGTAGAACCTTTCTTGTAGTTTGAACTCGTGATAAATAACCTTTCAAAGTATAGTAATATGGGTAGATTTTTTATGCCGGCCCCAAAATAACTAAGCGCTAAAAAATAAAGCGTAACAAATGACGTTAATTGTTCATTTATCTTCTACACAATGTCTGAACGATCGGCGGTAATTAATATAATATGAGCCCTGAACCCGTGTACTCATATATCATTGTTAATTGACACTTCTGCCCGAGATTACGTATTGCGAAGGTCCCACAAAGGCTTAAAAACTCGTGCCTATATTTAAATTATTTCATAATTGATTATTACGTAAGGTACCTATTAAGTTATATTCTTACCTACCTAAGTTTTTTTTATATATATGTGAAAAGGAAACAACTTTTTCGATGTGTTGAATAGGTATTAACAGTATTTAATGTCTTTTTCATACCATTATATAGAACATGTAAACAGTGATTCCATAAAGCTACTTAAAATGGGTAATTATTTTAAACTGTCTATCAAATGTTTTGTGTTAAGAAGTGAATGTAGAAAGTTTCAAGTGCACCTATCGAGAATCCGCACATTGACCTACTTTTGGAAGTTTACTTCCTTAGCCTGAACTTGACCCTGCAGAACGTCATAGAAATACCATTCGAGTGCTTAAGAGCTCTTTTTTCATTTGAGTATTTAGAATATACTTGCAAATGTTTCATCTATACTAATATCTTAAAAAATAATTGGCCAAGTGCGTGTAGAGCCACGCTCCTGAAGGTTTCCGTAGTTTACATCATAATATGCAAACATTCATTAATATGTATAATATTTAAAATTAACTTATTTCTTAACAACTAACATGTTTATCTTAAAAATTTTCAATGAAATTTGTGTGAAATACTTTTTTACTTTAATCAGCCATAACTCGATAACTATAAAAGCCCAGGTAGCCATGACAATTTTCCTTTTGAATTCACTTTATGTACTAATATTATGATTTTTTTTTACAATTTTAGAAGTAGAGAGTAGAGAGTAGAAGGTAGAGGGGGGGGGGACACTTGACTCGGAAACAGTTCCTCGTTCGGAAAAATAGTCATCCCACACCTATAGTATTTTTAAAAAACCTATCCAACGATACCCCACAACATGGGATTAATGAGAAAAAATTTTTGGCCTCACTTTACCTATAGGTATGTAAGACACCCCGAAAAAAAATTTTTTTTTAAAGATTTTATTGTACGACTTTCTCGGCGTGATTCATATGTAAAGTCATACCAAATAACAGCTTTCTAGTGTTAAGGGTCTCGGAGCAAAGCCGCGGAAAGTCAGAAAGACAGACATGGCGAAAGGGTTCCGTTTTGACTACAGAACACTAATAAAATTTATTATTATATTTCAAAAATTTTATACCATTTTTCTGACTTTTCATGAGACAGGGTATGTTTATTATCAATTGGGTTATAAATAATATTTTAGGAAACAAAAAACACTCAGTTTGTAAGAATAAATAATCCTTGTATTATTATGATGTTTTACTATCCTCTAATTAATACATGTAAATTTTTCTACACTACTTGTGCCTTGCCGTTTCACCTACGTTAATTTTCAGTATTTTTCATATACATACATATGTACCTATTTGACCCAGATTGGTTGACGTTTATAGTTCTTACTCCGCTCTTATGACTTGTAGTATAAACTTTATAGCCTTTAATATTTCTGAATAAGAGGGTATATCTTATGCTACCAACATTTTAAAACTTATCGTGCGGTACATTCCGCATATGACCGCGCCAAATGGAAACGAATCATATGTGGTCACGAATCACGATCCTCAGCAGTGAGGGAACGATTAAGAAGAAGATTTTAAAATTTCAGTTTGGCTTTACTTAAAGATAAAGAAGATCTTTCACTTAAGAATAAAGAGATTTTTTTCTAATTAATGATTAATCTTTTAAAAAAATAATAAAAAAATCACTGAAAATACCTCCGTAATATAAAAGAAAAAACATGACACAATATAAAATAAACATGAGTCAGTATGCTTATTACATTACATAAATAATTAACATATGAGTCGATATTAAGATATGAAACGCAAGAAGTTCTTCCCAGTATTTACAAAGAGAGATAATATGTAAAGTCCCTGGTTTATGACTAAATATTTTCCTTAACATGAAGTATAAAACGGCCGCGGCTGTATTCAGTACTATCATTCTTCGAAGAAAGTCAAAGAACCTTTACAAAAATGTTCAAGTTGGTATCGGTATTAATTTTGGCGTCGATCTTCGTGGATACTTACGGTCAGCGCATTATTTATCCAACGTACAGGCCACCACCAACAAGGGGGCCAATAATCCGCACAGCTCGAGGCACAGGTGACCAAGAACCGTTATGGCTGTATCAAGGTGACGTGCCCAAAGCACCAGCGACTGGCGACCATCCAGTGTTGCCAAATTATATAGACGATATTAAGCTGGATCCGAAGACAAGATACGCTCGCAGCGTGGACTCACCCAGCGCTAAGCGATCCGGTGGCAGTCACAGAACTTCAAGTGGGAGCCGAGACACAGGAGCGACTCATCCAGGCTACAACCGTCGAAACGCTAGGAGCATCAGACCTGTTTTGCCGCTTCCATCACTTCCTCGACCTGGTCCAAGAAACCCGTTCCCACGCCCGCTTCCACCTCGCCCTACTTACCCTATCTATGCATAAAGAAGAAAAATTAAACTATCTTCATCATCAAACATAAACATTATAAACTATTATTCTATTAAATATATAAATAAATACTAAATTATCCATGAAAAATGTGTCTTTTTTATAATATATAAATAATTATAAATATATAAATAAATACTAAATTATCCATGAAAATGAATTTTTTAAGTTTTTTGTTGGCTTTCAAAGTGTTTGCCTTGAATAAAACTTTATCTATAGGGTAGGGTACTATAGATCCGAAATGTTTAAAATGTAAAGCATTTAAATAGTTGAAGATTAAATACAAAATTTTCGGATAACCCAAATACGATTTATAAATAGTACCTATATTACTGTATACGCAACATGTAGCAGAGAATTAGAGACTACTGCCCTTAATAAGGAGGGAATGGGTTAAAAAGCGATATTGAATGTGGAATAGGAAGCCCTTGAGCAGTTATTTAGTGCGCTTACCCAAATTTTAGAGAAACAAGTTATTTTGTGTATTTTTAAGGGTAAAATGACTTCCAAAATGTGTTAAAAATTACTTTCACTGTTTCTGGCATAAAAGCCAAAAATTTTATTATATCCATCAATATAAGACTTGTGGAGCCTATGAATATTTGGATGAATATCAGAAGGTTGCGTGTTCAAATCACGTCGGGATCACCAATTTGGACGTTGCTTGTCCTCTATATGTACTCGTATATAAGCAATATTATATTTAATTTTTTTTTTATTATTTACGGTTATTTTATTCATTTACAGTAATAATAGAAAAATAAAATAAAAGCCACATTGCTTAAGAAATTTAAGCAACACTCATGGCCTATGATAAGAGGTAAGTTTCAATAGAAAAACTTAATATTAAAAAAACATTTGTTTTAAAACCCCAATATAGTTTTAATTCTTCTGGTAAATAAAAAGGTATGTATAAAGAAAAAACTTCAAACTTTTCAATATTTAAAAACTTTTTCCCTTAATTGTCAGATGCTAAAATTAAAGCCAGTATTTGTACCGCCGGCCACAAATGAAAATAAAAATATAATATCATGCGAAGAAATTTCTTGCGATTTCGGATTTGTTTCAATTACTGAATATACATAAAAACAGGCGAGGCACATTCTGTCTGTGATACATGGCTACCTCCCTATCAAAAGAACTAAAAATTACACATAGCGTATTTCTTCTTATATGGTCGAAGGCTTCAAAATCACCGGCTAAATCTCTTCGAAAGTGCACATGATACATACTCACCTACACCTCTTTAAAGAAGACTTGGGAGCATTTTCAGAGGAGCAAGAGTAGCATTTTCACCAAGATGTGATGAATTGGCCAAGGTATCGACGCCAATATAATGAGATCATGATGGAGCTTACTTTTGGGGGTTGAAATAACAAAAATATAATTTTTTTGTTATGATAAAAATAAGATTTCTTTTATTAATTACGTATAAGAAATTAAAATTGCGTACACAGAACTCAGTCACAATATTTGTGTTGACTAATGTTATTAAGCCAAATGACAGAAGTTCCATTCAACACGTTACTGCGAGTGAGCCAGAATTCCTTTCGTTGCGATGTTTAATATCAACGTCGAGAATGCATTGAGTTTAAACAAACATTCTGAGTTATTAGTCCGCATTCAGATCAATATATTAGATTCCGGTTATTTACACGGCTCAAAGCGCAGATAAACTAATAATTAAGGAACTACTGGCTCTATTTTCCAGTAAAACACGACTGTTACAGCAATAATTTAACTTCAAATAAGATATTGCTCTTTATTCACAGGAAGTAAGTTTTTTTCAGCAACTGGATGTATTGTTTCTTTTTTTACAATTTTATTATCTAAATAATATGTGCCTATTATTGACACTACGTATTAGTTCTCAAGTATCGTAAAATTTTTATACAGGCTGCTTCGTAAAAGTAATATTACAAATTAAATTCTTCGTTAAAGTAAAGCTTATCCAAAAAACAACAAACTTTTTTCAGGAATATACTTATAATTTAGGATTTGCAAGTCGCACTTGTTTATTTATTTATTTAAATGATTAATTTTACAATACAATAGTATTCACAGAAGGCGGGCTTAACGCTACTGCATTCTCTACCAGCCTACCTTACTACTTAGGTAATTGATTACGGTACTCAATTAAGGCATTAGACTACAAAAATCGGTCCAAATATGTAATTTAGAAACATCAAAATGTGTAATATGACAAAATACTTGTATCTCCGGGAACAGTACGTTTAAAACATACACTTAGAAACAAGACAAGGGAAATAGAAAATATCAATAAAATATCTTCAATTCTTCTTGAATCGAAGAATTGGAGATATTTTTTTTAACATCATATTTGCTGTGTTTAGTGAAATGATACATAGGTACGGTATATATTTAAAGAAAAATATCACACAATTATGCTGCAGAGAGCAAAATGTGTAACATTCAACTTTTGTTCATAGAAAATATCTTAATAGGCTTTTCTTATAAGTAACAGCTTATGTGTATAAGGTAAATACCCTATACAGAGATGGTCATTAACACTAATGTCTTGACCATTCACCTATAAAAGTATTACTATTCGAATTATCAAGATGTTTTATAATGTGTAAACAAATATAGAATATAATAATATTTATGTATGTTAATTTCATATTATCGTTTTGTAACTTTTTGTGTGGTTTTTAAGTTTTGTGTAACGGCACTTTTTAACATTATTTAATTATTTTGCTTTATTTTAATAATGTACGAATATGATTGTATGTATACCATATCTAACTTTACAAAATATTATTTAATATAATCTGATATTTATATTACGATAAATAAAGTTTGCCAAATAATTGAAATCAAAGTGATACGTAAATACGACGTATTATTGTAAAATTTCTAACTTTGTAGACAGAAACATAATATAATTTTTATACCAAATTTATTTACCGCTTCTTTAATGAATATTAGATTGAGCAACTATTGTGGGTTAGTATTTTATATACATACTATTACATATATACATACACATACAATACCAACGCAATTATAATTTAGCATATCATGACCGTCCTCAAAAGGTTATCAAAACCGCTCCGCCACGCCAAACTCCAGTTATTGATGTAAACAAGGACCCGATAGGGGGATCACTTCAAGTAATTACCCTTTTCCCCTGACCGTCTTATCTCAAACGAGTTTCTTATTACTTTCGTTTTCTTGTATATATAAGAACTGCATGTGACCATTAACGCCAGTTTATCTTTTTCATCGAAAATGCTCAAATATACGCTGCCGTTGTTAGTTTTAGCGGCTGTCTCTGCTTCGGAGGCACCCGAAAAGACTCCAAACCCACCAGAAAAGACGCCAGGGTTTGTAAAAATTCCATTGCAAAGGAACGAGGGACATGTTAACCTACATCACCATTTGCATGACTCTCAAAGTCGTGACAAGCGTCAGACTTCTTTTCCTGGACTAAAAAAACCAACTCACACTCAGATTGTTATTCCTGGTTGGAATCCTAACGCAAGAGTAAATCCCTGGCAAGTTATCAAAATTCGTAATAAGAGAAGTGTTGAGACACTTACCAGCCAGGAAAGTTTATTTCGAGACCCAAGAAGTGTGGAGCACGAAGCACTAACAAGTCAAGAAGAGCTTTATCGCAGTCCTAGAAGTGTGGAAGCACTAGCAAGTCAAGAAGAGCTTTATCGCAGTCCTAGAAGTGTGGAAGCACTAACAAGTCAAGAAGAGCTTTATCGTAGTCCTAGAAGTGTGGAAGCACTAGCAAGTCAAGAAGAGCTCTATCGCAGTCCTAGAAGTGTGGAAGCACTAGCAAGTCAAGAAGAGCTCTATCGCAGTCCTAGAAGTGCACAAGCGCAAAGAAGTACAGAAAGAGTTTAATGCAGTATCGAATGATATGTGTGTTAAATAAGAAGTAGAAAGGAAATATTCTAGACAAACATGATCATAGTGGTATGTGATGTTACAGTACAACTTTAGAGATATTGTATAAAATTAAACATACACAAATAACTTTTGAGAAATATGTATATAGTTGAATGTTACAATAGTTACAAGTTAATAGATTTTGTGATATTAATAAATTATTTTAGTTTTTATTTTCATTTATTAATAATTACTATAATGTGTTGTTCATTCCGGTTTATCGTATTTCACGAAAGATGACTGCTCTACAAATTAGTGAAGGAATTTTAATTGGTATTCTAGTAGTTCGAAAAAATAGCTTTTAATGTAAAAAAGTTTTCATGATAAACTAATTCCTACAGAAATATTATATCTAATGTCATTAATCTTTTAATTACTTACTCTCTTATAGTTTTGAATTTTAAATCCTGAAAATCCTGCATTAAACAAAAACAAACAATTTTATAAATTACTATAGATAAATGTTACACAAACATGCCCATCAAATTCGTAACCAAAATTAAACTCTTTTAGTTCTTAAACTCGGTTTTAAATTCGTTTTTTTGTTCCATTCAAAACCTGCACGAGAGCAGTCGTTGACAGTGACTGACATAATAATGATAGGATAATAGCGACGAAAACAGGGAGCAACTAGTTTGTAATAAAAAGTTATATCGCTATTCGATACAGGCCAAAGCAACGATGCGTCCATCCAATGTAGGTTTTCAAGGTAATCATAATAACTTTTAGCAGCGCTGGGAAAAAAGAATCCGCTGTGAATTTTTCCGTCATACGCCGAAGATTCTCACGACATGAGATTGTCTCGGCGCCGTACCGGACTCCGGGGTCTTATGTTTTGATTTTTTGATTTTTTGATTAGTGTTGCAAATTTATTTCTATATTTGCTATGGTTTAATTTAAATTCACATTTAAGTTACGTACGTCTAAATTCACAATTATAATTATGTGTACGTAGACAATTAATTGCGAACATCGTTTCGCCGCCCACAGTAATGTGGCTTGAATTCAATATTACTGAAGCACAATGCACTGTTGTCGTCAGCTCCGCGTGATTTAATTTTCATTCGTCTAATTACTAGAACAACTGCAAAATTGATTACGAGTAATTGATTTTATACGAGTACATATAATTAATCTATTACTATACACGCTATTTTGTCTTAATAATATTTAATCCTTAAAGTTAAAATGAATTTAATTTCAAAACCGCTACCGAGGTATTTATTTATTTAATGCAACCTTAAAAATTCGTAATTGACTTTTTCCTAAAATCTGTTACGATTTTCCTAAAATCGTATTGAATGCAGAAATACCGTTGCGAAACGTTTATTAAATTGTAAAGAAACTAGAGCGTTCAGAGAAAAATGCTAATTAATAACGCGACAGAAATCTTCCCCCGCAATTACGGGCACAAAAATTAAGTGAAAACTCAATTATATCCAGCCCTTTGAGAGCGAAACTAGTCTGGTAACTACTTTTCCATCTGTCAACGAGGCTAGTGCACGGCGCCTTAATTACGACGGAGGACGCGAGTGGCGTCGAGTTAATTAAAGGAAGTTTGCTGTGAAGCGGGCACGAAACGGCGACTCGGCTTGCGCTCGGGCTCGGCGCGGCATGTGCGGCTCGCATGACATGCAAATTATTCGTTGCACGACCTGCACGTTACTCGCTACATTCACGTGCCCTGAACACTCGCATTACGGTTACGAAATAGGTCGTTTATTCACAAGCCGAAACAAAAATTTGTAACACGCTTTCTTTGTATGATACCTACATTCAGGTATTTGCATTGTCACGAATTTTGATGCTATAATTTTTCATGAGTTATTTTCTGACAACGCAATGGAAAAGTTGTGAAGTGTTTTTATTGTGATAGTAAAGTGTTAACAATGTTTTGGGGTTAATAACTTTATACAATGTTGTTTGCAATCTACGTTGAAACTTAACCATTTTCATTTAGTATTTTTAATTATACAATATTATAAAAATACTAAATTATGTCACATAATTTGTATTTAATATGAAAATAGAGAAACAGAATTTTCTAAGGAATTGGATCAATATAACTGTTCATCTATTTAAGAAACTACTAGCCTAGTAAGATACAGGACAGGCTAGAACGATGGAAAGTTTCGAGACGGTTAGGAAAGCTCTAATTCAAGTACCTGGAGCCTATCAGTGAATTCTAAACTTTAAATTAAATTAGAGAAAGTTGAATTAAGCAACACTAACTTTGGTCAAAACAGTTCGCTAAAACTAGGTACTATAACGATGTTATACTAGTTTTTACGAACAATGATTTTAAAATGAAAACCCAGGACAATTCAGCTGAAACACTGGATAAGGGTAGGTATAGCTAACATGACTGCAACCCGAAGAATAGTTTTTTTAGTTGGTTTAGAGTTTACTTTTTAAAAAATCAGGACGTTGCTTCAAAACTATTCAGAACAGCTCACGCCGCCCTAAAATTTCCTGGCGACCTACCCATATCATATACATATAAATTGTACATATATGTATAAATACATAGCTTCAGTTAAAAACGTAACGAGTAACGTAACAATTTCAACATCCCTAGAGACACATCGCCGACCTAACATGCAATATTTCATACACAAATACACACCGACATCAAACATATTTCATATACGTAAAATTATTTCAGTTATAACAATATTTGTAATTGCACTCCTTATTTCTCTTGAAAAAGAATTATTTTAACTTCAAAAAAAAGGTAGAGATTCTCATGTTGACTGTTTCTTAGTATTCATGTATGTATGTATGTTCGACCATATCTTCCTTTGCGAATCGATTTGAATGATTATTCTGTTGAATAGAATAGTTGCCTGTACGTGTCATACGTTGACCCCATATGAATTTTATCAAGATCGGTTTAGTGACTATCAAGAAAATTGATGAACAACAATATATATATTTCAATTCCTGCAGCATTTTTGACGTGAATATTTTTTTAAATTTACGGATTTAAATTATATTTTTCTGTGAAAAAAAAAATACTCATTTCCCTTTGTTTATACTTGAGGAAAGTACCTTACCTAAGATCTGGGAAGTACCGAAATTTAATACGTTAATACTTTGCATAACTAATAGTTTTGGAATTGGAACAGCTTTGTATCCACACTTTGAAAAACTCAAGGTTTTAGTTGTTTGTATTAGCGACGCGAAAAGTACCTAATTCCAAACATCAAGCTACTAGGAAAGTACCAAAATTAAGGAGCAAAATACGAATACATACAACATATATACATCGTGAGATGCAAGGTCAGTAAAATGTTCATACGGCCTTACAGGTTGTGATTATTTTTATTCTTTTTAATAATCGAAAACCAAATAATTATGGTAACATGATGCAACATTGTCCATATTTTTATGACACGACGCGACATCGCGTTACATCTTTCATCATACATAATATCGTAACGTGCCGCGATACGTAGTCGTATTAGGTACTACATGTATTATTTATACCTAAAATTGTATTGTACATATTTCGTTTAACAACTTTTATATAAAACTCGTTGCATCCTTACTACACCTGTGATGGCGTGCTAGTGGCTATTTCGCTCAACTAGCATGTTTGCTAAGTGAGGCGGTGCGCGATCGTCACGTGCTCGCACACTTCATTTGTAAACAAGATACATTAAACTAAGTATGATCGTTCATTACCATGTAATAATGTACATACTATTTGAAGCGTGCATTTTATCCATTTTTTGCTTTAAAAGAATTTGCCTATTATTTGTTTAATTACATCAAAGGGTATCAAAGGGTATAATATAATAACGGTCAGTGACGATGATGCAATTTTACAATTTTTATTCATCCAAAAGAACCCGCGTAAAGAATTTTTTATTTAAAAAAATACTTATGCTAATTTTATCGGTGGAAAAGTATTAAAAACTCTAAGCGCTGTAACTGCCTAAGTGTTTTTATTTTAATCTCAGAAACCACTATAACGAAGTTATAGTTAATAATTTCCTACTTCCAACTTCCAACCCTATACATTTAGTCTTGAAGCGTTTTCTCATAAAAACTCGAGCGACTTTAATTAAACTGCATTTAGTAATTTATTTTCTCTATTATACTCTACATTTTGCTGTCATTTTTAAAAATTTAGAATTAATTTCTTAAATTTACATATGGTGAATGAAGAAAAATATAATACTACTAAAATAGGTTCCTTGTCGTTATAGTGATACTCGTTATTAGAAACATTATTATATCGCTTATTAAACATTAAGATCTTGTTAAGCAATTACTTAGTTGATGTTATACTCGTTATTAAGGATAATTAACGCGGCATGTTTTATCCTTCTTTATGTTATTATTTATAGTATAATAAATAATACTTTATTAAAAGATATTATGTTTTTGTAAATAATTAAAAATATTGAGTTAAGTAAATCTTATATCACTAAAATTGAAATACCGAGAATTTGCTTAAATTTTTAGCTATGGTACCAAAAAAACGCCCTTTTATTTTATTTTCATAATGGAGAAATGTATATGAAATAGTCTTGTGTGTAAAGAAATAAGCAATTTATTCCAGTCAAAACACAACTCGTTTTAATATTTGTCGCGCAGAGGGACTATTGTCCACAAACGATTAATTTGTCTGCCATAAAATAAAATCGTTAACTATGAAACGTTTTATTTCAAATATACACCATGGGTTTATGGGACACAGAAGAGATTCTTAACTGATTCTAAATTATCCATTAATTACGAAAAAAAAACTGCTTCGTCCGCGCAGGCTTTTAAAATCACTGCAGAACAATAGAAACCTAGTGTAATAAATAATTAAACATTAACTTTCAAGGCTAGAATATTCCGAAGTTTCATGAAAAGACACTGTTGCAATCTAAAAGAATAACTATGGAATTTTCTATGAGCCATGACCCGGCTTGTACAGGCTCTTGCGTGACTCTGAAATTAACTTGCGTGACGAAATTTAAGAGTTCACGTACAAGTTAATGTCGATGACTTTGCTCAATCTGATTGTTTATACATTGTAACAAAAATTAATTTCGTTTCGTAATAAAAGGTTACGGGGATGTAGTTTCCGTTCCGGCCAGGTGCTACAAAGTTTTTATTTATGT
The DNA here is from genome assembly GCA_018234505.1 of Junonia neildi neildi. Taxonomy (NCBI): domain Eukaryota; kingdom Metazoa; phylum Arthropoda; class Insecta; order Lepidoptera; family Nymphalidae; genus Junonia; species Junonia neildi. The sequence continues at coordinate 13,907 of DVVJ01000526.1, forward strand.
TTCTTTATGGTTGATTTTTTTGGAAGAAACTTTACGAAAGAATTGCTTAAGAATACATGTATATTTTATTTATAAGTTAATGTTTCGGTATGTTTTTCCTATACCAATTATGGATTCCTCAGAAGAAATATATTTGTCTTAAATAGTTTTATAAATAATTTTATTAACCGTCCAATTTTATTGCCGTACCTTCTATTGGCACATACCTAAATATGTACGTATGTACGCTTTTAAATTTATTTTGTATTTAAATTATTTCGGGAGAATAAGCTGTGATTTTATTTAGAAAACATAATATTCTGTATTTGCGAATATTTTCTACATTTGCGGTTTTATTGAACATGTTCCCAAATAACGAACTTTCACTTAAGCTTAATTTTATTATTTTCAAAATTAGTATTAATGTTAAAATAACGATCTACAATATAGTAAAATCTAAAAATACAATGCATATGTTATATAAATATATAAGCTGTTATAACACAACTAATAGATTGATAGTGGTTTTGTACGCAAGCTTACTAATCTAGAGGATTGTCTAGAGGATCACGTTTAATACATATTTAGTGCTATTGTAACATTGAATTCATATCAGACTTGGGAACTTACTGTGATGGGAAACATCATAAATAAATTAGCCAAGTGCGTGTCGAGCCACGCGCATGAAGGGTTCCGTAGTTTCCCTCATAATATTTAATAATTTA
>DVVJ01000527.1:0-14605 GCA_018234505.1 Junonia neildi neildi
TCACCTATACCTTGCCAAATTAGTTTTTCATGTGTCGTTATTTTTAAATTTATCATGTGAAAGTGCAGATACGAATAGACACTTCACGAAATTTCATTTTAATTGAAAAATATCAATCGGAAACGATGTTAAGACACGGTATATTAAAATTACATTTATATTAATAAATTACGCCGAAAGCTTTTCGTTTCACTGCTGTGAATTTAAAGCGGGATTTACACTGCATCACTTTTAATGTCAATCCAAAGTGAATTACACAAAGTGAAGTAATTCAGAGTTAATCAACTTTAGTTTACGCTTCTGACGAAAAGTGTTTACATTACATTTAGCACTCAAGATAATTCCTTTAAGATGGACACTGAAAGTGAAAAGTGTAAAGATGCGCAGATTAAAATTTTGTCGATCACTTAGCATTACATTCGTCAAGGATCAGTACTTAGCCAATTATTCCTACTCCATAGTATATCGTCTATAATTTTTCAAGATTTCAATAAAAAAAAACACAATCGTTTTGGTACGTACACGTCACGTTCCCGTATCACGTGAAAGTATTTAACACTTTTTCCAGGTATAATTTTATACATGAACTGTTAGAATTTACACGAAATATGGCAGTGTATTTTCACTCAATTCCGTTACGAATTGCATCTAGCTGTATTTCGTTTGGACCGAGTACGTTTAAACCACACTGACGTTAAATGTTTTAATTATCCTATGTACAAATAAGGCCGGCTTTGCCTATCCTATTGTAGTGAACCTATCGTAATTAACTAATGCCGCAAACGTTTGGTGAAACTCGATTCGAAGTTTGAATTCGGCTTTGTGATTGGATGCTTGATGTTCGTTACAGTTTCACCGTTTGTTAACAGGCGTAGGGTTCGTACAGACGGGCGTACATTTTTAATAATGTAAAAGAAAATACAGTCGGCCAATAAATTATAAGAGACTTCAAGTTAAGACCGAATTAGTATTAACTCATGAATCGAACCGTTTTTTAAATCGATTTCGTATAAGCTTTTATTGTCCGACTGTACATCGAATTGAATACATTTCAATACCTTCAGTATGCACGAACCCCGATACACACGAAACTATATACAGGATGTTTGACAAATGACAGTTTTAATTTAATGCAACATTTCAAAAATTACTCTATTAGTTGAGGTATTTAATTCGTTAACGACTAATATACGTGTTAAACTGCGTGCATATAACGCGTTCAGCTCGTTGCGGTATCTATTTAATCTATATAACTATTTATTATTAATTCTCCGTAATCTTCATCAAACATCATGTAATTGTGATTTAATAATAAATTATTGCATTACGTTCGATATCTATATGATACTATATGTACGATGCTAGTCACGGTGATGCGAGTTTGACTAAATTAGTAAATTCTAATAAAGGAACTCCAAGTAACTGCCCGACGTTTAGCGTTTATCTTTATTTAGAATTTTGTTTAGTGCAGTTAATTAAAGTTTTGCCTTATCTAATACAATAAACTATGAAGAGTCCACAATCGTCAAAGCACCCGGAGTTAATTCTAAATACATCGTAGGCTTCAAAAGCCATAATCATAACAACGACGTTTCCAAAATAATATCACACATTTACAGCAAATTACACTCTGCACTCAGCTCTCCACGCACATCCCATTGGATCGAACATTCTCGCAATGGCATTTTGTTCAATTATATCATTTATATAATTTGTTTCAGTTCATTTGATTATTGTGCAGCGCCGCAAACCACGTCCACTTTGACAATCCCCCGCCCTAATTGAGGAAATAAAAACGAAAAAACCAAAATACTTTAAAATAAATTTATTAAAAAAATAAACAAAAAAATCTATAATAATGGTGAGGTTTAATAAATGGCTAAAGTCAATATTTTCTGTGCACAAGCCATAAGCGTACGAGACACAGAAAATAAGGCATTCACCCAAAACTACGCTATGATTACAGTAATAAGAGTAAAAGAAACTAAATAATATGAAAAGAAGACAATGAGCAATGGAACTGTATGCAGACTACCATACCGTGCATTATAAAAAAGCGATAAAGATAAGCCTTAAAAACTCTAAATAAACGTAGAATTCAATGTGAATTCAATAAAAATATAAAGGTATAACATAAAATGAACCAAAATGTAAACATGTGAAGTGAGAAGTTAACAATACATCAATCAGTCGATGAGTACTTTAAATGCTTAATATATTTCTACGTTATATTATATAGAAATAACCTTAAAAGTGAGTATGAAAAATAATCTACTGGATAAGGAATGGACAATCTAAACGAAGCGAAATTTATATATGCAAATATGTACCTTATAATTATAGCTTGTCCTGATAAAGATTAGCCGTTCGTGCAATTAAAAGTTTAAAAGGTTCTTTTACATTGAGCATTTGATTATATAGTCCATGTTGTGTCTGTTTCGAATCGAATAAAATCACCGTATGCCTACCCTCAGTTCCGAAAGTGTAATAGTGTGCAGTGTGCTTAATCGATGGACATTTGCAAGGTCAGAGCCGTTTCTTACGATATTAGTGTTAGCTATTCACTGACATGGCACGATCTAAGTTCACGACTAAAATATATTGAGACATCGAAAGCTTTCTACTTCTAGCGCTCTGACGTCATGTAGATATCCATCGACAAGTTTTTTACCCATTCAATAACATCCTGTATAGTTTGTACAGACTTTTGTATCATAGAGAAATCGATCCCTAAACACAATAACGAGAAGCGACACGGATCTTCTAGAATCTTCTAAGTGCTGGAAGTGAGTGAAAGTTTGCAGTGCAGTGTCCGAAAGGAAATGCCGTCCGAAAATAATAAAAAATAACTCAAACCCGGTATCGGTGACACGCACAGACAACACAAAGTGGGTGAAATAGGAGTGGAAGATAAAGAAAAAAAAAAGTAAATATTTTGTAAGTTAACAAAAGGAGGGTTGGAGTAACAAAAAAGTAACTTAGAACTTCTCGTTGGACAACTAAAAATCTGATAAAATAGGACTGTTGATGAAATATCGATTTATCGCTATATCGATTTTATTGTTTAGAAATATCGATAGTCGTTTTTAAAATACATCTTTTGTTATTTAAATTGAAAAATAATCTGTAAACTACATTATTAAATTGTAAACTATATATTTTGCTACATTCCCAATTTAACAAAATAAGTATGGATTACAACCTGTATTTTTTTGAGATGACACATAAATTTTTCAACAAAGCCCATATACCGATAAATCTAAACATACCGACATATCGATAACCCGATACATCCATCAACAGTCCTATACATCGACGTCCGGTCGAAGGGATCGAGGGGGCGGGAGGGTTGTCCTCGGGCGAGGGCCGCCAGGCCCCTAGATGTAGGAGTAGGGCCCGTCGGTGAGGGCGCTGCACAGCAATAGTCAGGACGCGTCGTCCTTGCCCGCCGCGCGCCGGCTCGACAGGTACTCTACGCCCGGATCGAACTGCATTAGCACGAACACCTGACAAGAAAAATCTGGTTTAATACTTATCCTATAAATTACACTATCACTAACCGAAAATTGGGAAATTATGAAAAAAGGTTGACAGCAAGAAACTGATATTAGAGACACTGTAGAAGAACCCAGCTGTAACCTACTGAATCGAATTAATCCTTGGTTGAGTCAGTAGTACAGTTTGTACACTAACTAGCTTGATTTTGTTTCGAGAAACTATCCTAACTACATTGGAATAGAGACGAAAGACATATGTATATGAAGCTATGTGCTGTACGGTTGCGCCTTGAAGCGCCTGAAAAATTCTCTTTACTAGTTACCTCCTGTCACCATAATTTGTAACACCATTTTAAGGTGACAACGTATTTTTAGCTCCTCTACTGCTGCAAATGTTCATGATCAGTGGTGAACACTTAACATCAGATGACCCGCTTGCTCGTCTCTTATTTACACAATATATTGTCCATATATATGGAATTGTGTATGTCCAAGCGAAAATCTATTTGATTCATATAGTGGCAAATAATTACCTGATCCGTCGGCAGCAAGCAAAAGTCATCAGGCGGGTTGGTGATGACATATCGCTTGCTGCTCGCGTCGCACGAGGACGACGTGTCCCTAAAGCGGTACAGTCCGATGCACAGCATGCCGTACGTGCGCAGCGCCGCCACGAACAGGTCGCCGTACTTGCCGGCCTCGCCGAACTGCGCCAGTGGACCGTCGTACAGCGATATCTGGCCGACTCGACACCGATCCCTGGAGTGAAATTATATATTAAAGTATTGGTGCCGCTCATTTGTGTTAAAAATTGTATTAAGAATTATCAGTTGAAATGCGTTTTTATATATTAAAAAAAATATTCATGTTGTAACTGGTCTAATTGCAATGGATAAGATATTGATGAAACTTTTTTAATGACCAACTTTTCGATTTACTTACATCCAATCAAATCAGGATCTAGACACATGTGTCTTAGAAAAAGAATATTTAGTCTTAATGATTTCTATACTCTATACTCTTAACTATCAACATTTAAAATCAGGAGTAAAACTAATAAGAAATTGTCTGAAAATCTGAGGGAATAATGGGTGAAATTTTAGGGGCACAGATAAAATGAGTGTTTCAAAAGACAGTATATTGACCTGTTAGCCAAACTCTCAGGTGTGGAGTAACCTCCGCGGAGACCAGCTCCTTCGGCGAGGATCAGCTCCAACTCAGGCGTGGCGCCACCGGTGATCAGCGATCGGATCAGCGTTAAGGCATTTTGATTGAAATACGTCTAAAAACAAATAATGATACGAACCTTAATTGTGACACAAAGCCTAGACTTAAGAGTTCTTAGACCATAAATGAACTTAGATCGTTACGTGGCTTTGAATGACGAAATGGATAAGGAGCAAGGAAATTGTAAATGAAATACTATAATTGTTTTACATATATTTTTAAACGTAGCAGGGAAGTATTCATATGCGTGTTTAGAGGGGTTTTACTTTAGTAAAGGAATACTCACAGTGGACATAAGCGAGTCTAGCACGCTGACAGCAAAGGCAGTGCCGCAAGCGAACGGTTGCGTTAAATACAGCTCTGTGTCCGGATCGTCGTCATCGTCTTGATCGAGGAACTGCACGTTGCTGTCATTGACCAGTTCTGTACGGCAACCAGAAAAAAAATTAATAGATAAGTAAAACATTAGTAAAGGATGTGACTGCCAAAAATGTTCGATATACACAGAACATTTATTGCTGAAGTTGTTACATAAAAAATCTTCCCAGAGAACCAGTGAAGCGAATATAGTGAAGCTGAATCACTATAACACTGCTATACTTCTCCATTATAATATCCTAACCGTTTTCTTATCATCGCCCACGAAAGTCTACTCTGGCAATCCTTGGTTAGTGGTACGAATGCTAAATGAATTAGACATTTGTTACGGAAGAAAAAAGATGACATAAATTATAGAGGAGTGTTTATTTAGTTTACAGCTAATTAATTAATTAAAGGGGAACATGTTGTGCCGGTCCCACATAAAGTGAGACAAGGGTGGGCAAATGATGATGATAATTTATTATGGAAGTGTTATAGAAGAGTTGCTTACCCGTGATCATAGGCACATTGGCTCCATACACAGAGCCTCGGCGTTGCAGCAGTACAGGCGCGGGAGGCCCTCCAGGTGGGGGCTGCGTCGCACCATTCGCCGCTGCACCTGCACTTAGCACACCAATCGTATCGTCGAACGTCATAGCCTTGATGTTCAGCGAAGCCAAGATAGCTTCCTTGTCGGCCAGCGTCGGGTCATCGTTGGATGGCACCTTCGCTGACAGTATGCAGCACATGTCGCACAGGTTCACATTAACTGCACGCAAGTCGGCCCGGCTTAGCGGTGAACCCTAAAATCGAAACATCGTCAAGAATATTTTTAAATAAAAAAAGAACACTATCTCATTGTGCTACGTAGTATGAAAAGCTCGAATGTGTTGACACAGGCTTTGGCTCTCAGTTTCATCCAAGTAAAAATGCTCTGATGGTTACTACACGGCTTGACGGTGTAATGTTTCCATTCTTAGAATCGGCCTATCTAACTCTAAATTAACGACATGCTGAGAACAAAACCTCCTATTTTATAGGAGTAAAGAATTCATACTTAGAGCTTCCTTCCCTACAACTTCACTGACAATAAATATGTCAAGACCAACATCATCTATCAACTCACATTCAAAACAGAAATCTTCGGTAGATTCTGCAACATCTTCCACTCTCTTCTGATATATTCGACGCTGCCCACGATAACGACGTGCTTCAGCTCGTGGTAGTGGAAGTTCGATGCTCTCAGCGGCATCACCAGGTTCCTGAGCCCTATCAGAGGCGAGTCCGGGTCCGCGAACAAGCACACCACCACGTGACCGTTTAACACTGTCATCGCCGCTTGGTTTCTGTCCTGTTTGTGACACAGATAAAAAATGTTTGTTGAATAAAAATATTCTTAGCGATTGTTCAACTGGATATATTTTTAGTCAAATCATTAATATTGTCTCAGTACTTCATTCATTTCAAATTTATGTTATAAGACAGTGACACTATCAACAATATTTATTCACTTATGAATTAGTTTGTTACTGGTTATTTATAAAATAACAATACATACTAATATACAATCTTCTAGATTTCTCGCTGGACTCCAATGAAACATTCCCGTGGAGTCGTATTTCATTTCAGTCTTTTCGAAGTCGAAATCTTTCGACTGGTCGTCTGCCAGACCAGCAGGCAGACTAACGCCATTGCTGTTTTGATTACCCCCACTACTTCTACTCGTTGGCCTGAATTCAGAAAAAAAAAACAAACTGTCATTTACAATTTTGGCGGGAACGTGTCTTTGACGTGCGTCTTTTTACACTGTGCAAAAACGAATAAAAGTAATTTTTATTCTTGTGCATGTTTTTAAAGATTTGCTCATTGAATTATTTGGTGATTTCGTTTAAGTGGACAGTTTAGCGTTTGATTTAATTATTAGGAAAGTTAAAAATAAAATACTGAAATCAATAAAATTCTCCAAGCATTTTCTTAACAAAATTTTTTGCTACATCTATGTAGGCATTAATTGCCATAAAAATTTTAAATGAATTTGCTTCGAGGATTAGTGGATAAAATAAATGTAAATTTTTACAGAAAAATTTTCAAACAATATCATTTGGCAAATAATATAATAATAATTGCATGATGCATTCTCTACCATACTATTCTACGCTATTGAAGTTGATAAACGAAAATAAAACATTGAAACGTCTTACGATGGAGGCAGTCTACAAACTACGAACAATATAGTGCCGTGCGTTCCTGAAGAGTGAATTTATACAGGACAAAATTAAAACAAGTCATTCTAAAACAAAACTACTCTAAAACTCAAATTCTACACACTACATAGCTTCAACCCACAGGACTGAACAACAGTCGTGTGAACAAAACTACGAATATCAGAAAAAGTAACTAAGTGATATTATAATTTTATAAAAATTACATGAGTTTTTTCACTTCGTAGGCTAGATGGTAGGCTTGGTAATTGGTATCTTGGTCTTGCGTATTCCTGCAAACAGGGCCAGAGTTTCGTCTCCAAAGTTTTAAGGAGTCGTAAGAGTGCAACACAATTAAGACAAATCATTAGACAGAGATAGACATAGATAACTGTGCCGTGCATACAATGTGCACTTCGTGCTAAGTAACAGCAGACATCAAATGCTTGTAAAAAGCAGCAATTAATTTGACAAAATATTTTTACAGGGGTTTTTGGTTAGTTGTAGGTATATTATTTGGGCTATTTTAATTTTTTTTTATATTTTTAAATCTACATCCTATTTTTTGTTGTCTTATGACGGCAATGTATGTTCTCCTATTCTCCTTGGGCCTGTACCTACAGAAATATAAAAGAAAGAAGCATCTCGTAAGTTCATTTCACCAATAAAATCCATTCAATAATTTTTGTCGATCCTCAAATCCGTGTAGTTCTATTACACTGAGAATAAAAAGTACAAAAATAAAGGTAAAAACTTTTAAATGTTTTTCTTTGTGGAGTTCTTCATGTACAGACATTTAAGACAACGGACATTTTCAATAACCCTAAAATCAGTCAGCTTAAAAATATCTTATTAAATGAAAAATATATTAATATTATTCATTAAAAGTAATTTTAGAACCACGATTACTTAAAGGTACTATCATTAAAGACTTATTTTACATTATATCCTATGATTAAAGATAAAAAAACAATAAAGCAAACGTCACTCACGTATCTGGCGGGGCTCTATTGACGTTTGGCTTCACTTTGTTGACCTGCCTTGTCGTCGTCGTGTTCATGAGCTGGTTCGCCATCGGGGACAACAGCGTCGTTGGTGCCGCATTCCGATGATTACGGTTTATAACTGAAAAATATTGTTGCTTTCTGTTATTTGTTGCCGAAATAGTTTGCAATAGAAAGAAGGAATAAAATGGGTCCCAAAAATGTGCTTGCTACGTTGTAATATACGTCCCATGGCATACTGTTGCTGCGTGTCATGAAAATTTAGTATTCAACAATCAGAAGTAGAAAAATTAACTCCAGTAGCTTTGATTTTTATCTTTCTTTATGTACGTGAATATAATTAAAAAAATTGACAAATAGTTGATCAAAAAATATACTCACGACTAATGTCTTCTCCCCTCTCCCTTGCGATTTCACCTTGAACAATAATTTTAAAAGAAAGAATTACTATCTGTACAGTGAGTTAATTTAATTAAATTTCATTAACAAATTCATTTATAGGATAGAATTTTTCAATGTCTACGACAAGAAGCTGTATAACAGAGCATTCAATAGATATGAAAGAAACATTTAGATGCAATGCCATGACACAGGTCCGCAAGCCTGGCGTTAAGGTACAAACCAGAAATGAAAAGTTCCGCTTTAGAGTTAACCAAGAAGCATAGATCAATGAATTTCTTACTCCAGGCTGGATTCTCCACGTGAAAAGAAAGTGTGATGCAAAACAAAGTATATTGCTGTCAGGTTGTGTCAAGAAAGGTCTTGTTGTTACATAATAACCTAAACTTCGTTAATGGGAGGATACCGCTTGCAAAAGCGTTAGTTAGTCTATGGGGTCATGCTCAGTGAAAGCAAGTTTAGACCTTCCAATGGCTTCCATTAGCCATTTGGTGCTCGCTATGAAAAGGCGTGGTGAAGCATCTAAGTGCAACTCGTTAACCTATGGGTAAGCATCTGGCTGTTAAATGTGTTGGCCGATGAGAAAGTATAAGGAAAATAAAAAAAAATCACTCAGTCCCTTGAGCCTGAGAAGTACCTCGAACATGGACCTTCTTGGGCAACTCTGGCGGCGTGAAGGTGGGGGGAGGATGGTGGTCATCTGCAAAACATCAGCACAAGTTCGCATTCCGATACACCACTCAGTCAATAAATCAACCTACACATCGCAAATGTACTTATTAACAAAGTTGTATGACGAACTTTAATGATATACGAGTACCTTTATGTTAAAAGGATGACAATCGGTTTCACCTTGATGAAAAATGTGACCAAATCTTTGAAAAGTGAATTAATATAGTTTTTTAAATATATTTCAAGTGATAAATTTGATACAAGTGAGAAATGGCACGTGTATTATTATTTGTTTTAACTGTTCCTTAAGAAAGGTGAAACGGATGTTGGAAGACAAATTTACAGTGAAGAAAACATTCATATCGATTATTTTTTTAGATTAAAATAGATATTACATAAACATTCACATGCAAACACTACAACTAAACAAACAGACAACAATAAAACATTTATTAGACAAGCTTTGTGTGGATCTAGAACTACGCTACTGTTAAAATAACTTGCTGTATTTAGTCTGATTAATTTTAAATGAGTTCATGGCTAATGTTAGTGGGCATGGAATGACATTTAAAGAGATGAATGTTGGGGTATTCCGAGCTGTCTAATCTTCTAAGGTTAAGGATGATTCGAGCTCTAATAATGATTTTCTGTGATCTTACACGATTTACAGTAGCGTATACCATTTTTTTTCGACGGAATCTGAGGCATTGATCAACCACTGCAAGGTCCTTTATATTTCTATCGAGGCGGGGCCATCTAATTTTAATAAAACGTTCCCTAAGCAAGATGAATTAGAAAATTTCACTTTAATAATTATAAGCACGTAATTTTAAAACTATAACGTTACAACATCCATTTCGGAGGGACTATTTCGATGCAGAAAAATTAATAATCAAATATACTCCTAAATAAATATTTATATTGATACGACAATTTACGATTAACAAGACCAAAATAAAATGACATCACAAATTGACTCTCTATGTTTACGGCTAATAGAGAGGCGAAACATCTAACTGCTGTATAATGCACATAGATAACGTATACAAGACAATGATAACAGGACACGATATTGCTATAACGTTTGGTGCGTGCGAGTTGCGACCACCGACACCATCGCATCTTAACACCACATCGACATTTACACTGAAACGTATGCACAGAAGTTACGTACTTGCCCGGCCAACCATCTGGACGGCTCGTACGCCTTTCCTGAATGTAGCCACTGAATTAAGAAACAAACGTTTATAGCTCACTTATTAAATTACATTGATTCCTGTTTACTTAAGGGTATTTGGACAGGAGATTAAGGCAATTATATATAGATACATAATATGCAGACAGAGATGCAAAGCTTCATATTATATTTTTTATCTTATTTATTAGGTGGCTAAAATATGTGTATCGGACTTTTGGTAACCAATCCCCAAATGTTCTTAATGTCATGACTTTATAATGAAATTATATGTTTGTAAATTTAATTAAAATTTTAGTTTTGGTTATTGGTGTCCAAAAGCATAATTATGGTGTCCCTTTTATTCCTATTATTTCATAACTGTCAAGCAATATCGCAGTTAAGTTCGTGTAGTAGCATTGCTTCTTTCTATTTGCGTGTATCGTTCGTTGGTGAATTAGCATACTTTAGCCCAATTTTATAACAATTCTGAGCATTGGTTAGTTAATGCAAGAAAACTAGTATTGTGAGGTACGGTAATTTGCACAGTTCAATGCTCCGTACCGTCGACCCTTCGATATGTACTACTTTGTTTCACCATCCCCGTCTGCATCATCATCATTCCGACATCTGGAAAAATCCAAACGCTGACACATACGTAGGCACGCTCCTGTTCATCTGATCGGGAATTTGATGTTAGAATTAGCAGAATCAAATTTTTCATCCATGACTTCGGTCTGATTAAATTCTTTAAGGTAATTTGTATGTCACGATTTTAAATTTGATTCCACTAAATGCGCTGATGATATCATAATGAGTAGCGACCGTATCTCTCGACCGTGCGTTAGTCATTTTCATTAGCACAGACAAGCCTGGACTGTCGTATGAAGCCTTTATATCGTTTTAAAGCTCACTCCCCATGAAATAATTCTTAGCATCTTTGATTCACTCTGATTCTTCTGAGACATGCTTTCATGGATTTTGCAGTTTTAGACATAGTGTTTAATCTAAGTGTTTGGGAATAAATGAAAGTGCAAGTTGCTTTGCGAAATTCAAATCTACTTCAATTTCATGCATATGCCTGGTGGGCTCTGAAGTGCATCATATCAATTTATATCTACGCTTATCTCGTACCAGCTGAATCTAACTTGTGCACCAGAAAAATCATCTCTAAATAGTGTAAAAGGTAAGTCTTGCTTTGCGTTTGTGGTGTTTCTATAATATTGAATGATGCACTGGATGCTCGCAATCGAAACAATTCAGAACAGAGCGGGATATTTCTCAAGAGGCATAGAAAATGATTTAGTGTCAGAGTGCTTTGTTGTATTGGGCGTATGGCATATCCATTCACGAGCGAGCAGACAAACACAATGATCGCTAATATAGGGTGTAACGAGCACGGATCAAGAACGCTTTGCAGCCGATCCAGTCTGTGAGGTACGGACGCAACACCACTAAAGCAACTCAAAATTATATAGACACGAAAATAAATTGAAAAACGTCAATCTGTATGCTTATGTGTGGTGCAAGTTACCTATGTCGGCTCCAACCTTCCGCTGGTGCGCGGTCACTAAAAGTTTAGCCGAATATTTAATTATATTATTACAAGTAAAGGATTAAACAGTGTAAACAGGTTGTATACATGTTCCTGGAGTGTAACATGTGACATACATTTAATTTACAAGAGTGTTAATCATGAAAGTGTTCATTTAGACACAACAAGTGATATTACGTTCCCAGAAAGAATGTCACAGAATTAGGTTATTGACTGAACAGAATTGGATACATTTATAAATTTACAGAAGTAATATTTATCTGTCGTTGGGTTAGAACAGTGATATTTCAGCTAAGAAAGCAAGGATCTTACAATTTTTGCACTTGCACTTCTTGATAAGTGTTTCATCTTTGATGTCTTCGTGACAAGCTTTGCAATAGAACCAAGCTCTGAAAAATGAAACAGAGAAGTATATAAATTATCAAGTAGGACGATGAATTCGACTAAGACCTAAGTCTAATTTTTCTGTTGGCAACTATTCTAAATTCAATGTTACCTTTTCACTTCATCCGCGGATTGAGCAATAAAGAAGCCCTGTGTGTTTGCGTGTATCTTCGCGTTCCTCGGGTTTATTGAGATCTTGCTGTCCGTCCCTTCTTCGCCTTTGATCTCGATCGCCAGCAGGAGAAGTTTCAACTTCGTAAAGCACAACCTGAATGTCACAATTAAGAAAATGTTTTATAGATTTTTTCTTTTACATATATAGACATATTGTTCGCTGTGGTTGTATCTTAAAAAAAAACAATCTATTGGTATTTTAAACAAAACTATTTTGTAAGTTTTTTTCATTTCTTTTTTAGTTTACTTGATAAAGATAATTTTAGACACATTTAATATCTTAGTAAATTAATAAAGAAATTCTAAGGAATAGAAATTTATTTACAACAAATAAAACTGGTTATTTATATATAAAATTTACAAGTTTATTATTGTTATTTGTATTATCAATAACCTATTTCAATTTGAAAATATTAATGCGTAGTTGTTATAAGTAGAAGCGGGTAGCATTAAATAGTAAATGAAGGAAGGATGTAGGAGACTATAGGTCTTACTCGCTCGCTTGTGGAAAGCTCATTCCCGTGAAGGATGTCGACAGAGTTTCCGTGTACATCTCGCAACCCGTACCCTGGAGGTAATCGTTCTGCCAAGCTTGCGTGTCGGGGGACTGCAATCAACCAATACGAAGACGCTAAAGCTCGTGCCGAGTTAGTCACAGCCAATCACAGACGTGTTAACCTTGTGTGCCCGACGCTTTCGAAATTTTACACGGGACTAATATCTTACAAAGTTAGTATATTCTACATTCGAGACCGTTCATTGCACTATTCTATTTATATCATAACAGCTAGAGTTATTTTGTGCTAGATGGGAACTTGGGTATATTGACCTAGAGTAAACCGTAAGCAAAACCATATCTAAAGCTGTGTTGTGTGTTGGTTGACGGTTAGTGACGTCGTTTCACGGCATGGCAATGGATTTTGAACTGGTACTAGAGTTCAATTGAACGTTGATTCGTCAGCCCGCAAGCGTATTCTCTGACTTACTCCGCTGCGTGCTTGAACAGCATTCCAATAAAGGACGGACTTAGTGTCTCCGTGTACATCTCCATGCCGGTACCTCGTTTGTAGTCATTAGTCCACTTAGCCTTTCGTCGGGACTGCGAAAATTCCGCATAGGATTTGTTAGATTAGAAACGTTCGCAGCTCATCGATTATTTTTCCCGTCTATTTTTTTTATATCTACGAACGCTTCGAATAATAGATAATAGAGAAGTGAAAGACATTGGAATAACTAACCGTTTTGAAACTTCTCATAGCGAACAGGTTAGCCATCATGGTGGAGAACCCTGGTGCCAGACAGCTCTGCGCGATGAAACCTAACTTCAGTTCCGCCAGGCAAATGACGTCATCGCCCTGCTTCCAATCCCACGACGGAATGTTCAGGAGGTAGGCCTAAAATTCATTTACATCATAATCATCATTTAATTTTTAAATTCTAATCCCTAAAATTTTATTTGACACTAACGAAACTTTTTTTGATTTTATTTTTTATTTATGCCATTATCGTCACTTATCGTCACTGTATTGTCTTCAAGAGTTTATTTTTTTAATTGATTTTTAACTATTTTTGTTCAACATTGGTGACAACATTACCTATCAGCTATTTTAGAACGTGATGGTTTTCTTAATCACCTTATTATGATACTGCATCAGTTGGATTATGACCCTGATGTCATCGGAGTAGTTCTTGATGGAAATGACCCTCATGATGTTTGCCGCGTCTTCCGCGTCGGGATCTTGGCAGTACTTGTTGGCTAGTACCAGACATGCGTCAGCTTCATGGACCTAAATAACATTATTAATATTATAGAATTTATCATATTTTTCTTCATAATTTCTGTCCTAGTAAAATAATGTTCGTTTTTTTTTTAAATTATTTATCTGTTACTTCGTTTTACACGTCGCTGAGTGAAGATTTAATTATTTTAAAAATTTATTAATTTTTTTTCAAATGAC
>DVVJ01000528.1:0-14600 GCA_018234505.1 Junonia neildi neildi
ATGTACCGTGCAACGTTTACGTCGAATAAGCCTTTATTTTATCCTCATATCGCGATAAGTCCTCTCATAGTAATCCTCGGGATATAGATTTTACTAATGTACCGTTTATGTCGATTGTACCGTGAATAGCTGTTTTCAGAATGATACGATACTTGAAAGGGTTTGTTGGAAATCATTTTATGTTTCATTGTATTATTTTGTCTTTCGAATCCATAATCTTAAAGATGAGGTTTTAATACTGTTGAACTTATGTTTTTTTTCTATTTTTTTTTTAATTTATATCATCTAAGAAGTAATTAACTTTTGCCAATATCCCCGTATATTTAAAGAGTACGTTCCCTGACATCGCATTTATTTTTCTATTCTCGTTGAGTCGAGAGCTATGTATGTAATAGAGCGTACTAAGCCGTATTCTCCAGGGATGTTGAATTACTAGAATTTTATTTGAAAGAGTGAATTACCTTGGGTAAATTAGATAGTTGGACCAATGGCACGTTTTTGCTAAGTTATAGAAAATCTCTTTTTCGAAAACATAAGTTACTCCGACCTCTGTCAAGATATCATCTGTTTTATTACATTTTCATTGACGATACAATAACTTTTGTATCATTCGAAGAGATTGAAAGGAAAAATGTTTTTTTTTTAATTTCAACCAAAACAAATGTAATATTTGATACAATTCAAGAGCTTCATTAAAACTGTTTATGTTCATGTGCTACGACGTAGCAAGCTGGATCTACGAGCTACAAACTGTAGCGCCATAGCCGTAGCACAAGCCGCACTGCGTTCTCTACGGTTTGATATAAATCTCTTCGGATTAACCGATTTACTCACAAGTCTTAGTACCTCCTTAGATATTATTAAGAGCCAGAAGTAATCCACGGCTTATTCTTCACACAAATAATATTTCAATGATCGCTTGAGTGCATTTATTATAATTACAATCATTTCAATTATTCTTATAACGATAAAGGTTGTATATGCTATGGTAATTCAAAAAAAAATTTCTTTAAAATATGATTTTTCTACGTTTAATATTGCAGTAGTAAGAGATTCTTGAAAATCATTTCCGCAAATCAATAGTTAATAATTAATAATTCTCAGTAGTTGAAAGGCATTTTTAATTTCGTCGTATTATTTGCGGAGCGGTTGAGAACACGACCGCGGTGTGATGGCTCGGACCGCAGTTATTATTTACTGATGCTTCCTTTAACTTTAATGGACTCGGTTACTGTCAAAAACATCTTTAACTGCCACAGTTAATGGAAAACCTTACCTGAGACGGTAAATATTTGATATCATAACAGGATACCGTCATTATAACGTTTTATTATTTATTTTCTTAAAATAATAGTAAATGATTATTTTACATCGAAACAAGAGAACGAAATATTTTAATTAAAACCGGAATTTGTATATAAAAAACAAATATTTTAAAAATATCATATTATTTCTTATTAAGAAAACAATGATTGGTATCATTACTGGTATTGAATAACAATAACTGTTTTTGTAATTTAATTTATCGTTGAATAGGTGAATGGAACAATAAATTATACAGAAATAAATAAATAGGCTGTATTATTATTATTATTATAATACGACCATGGAATTATTTTATACCAACAGTCATCTGCGTCTTTATCTCCAACCACGATATTTCTGACTTGACACTTGCCGTTATAATTTAACTAATTTATTCGATATAACAATAGCAAATGTGTTAATTATAGTCTATTCTTTATATTTACATCAAAGTAAAATGTTAATGTTAAATTCATGTTAGGTACATTATATTAAAACTTCAGTACTATTTCCATGTAATCAAGTAATTTATACATCCGTACAGACACACACTTAAGATTATTTATCAGTGTGATAATCTTTCTATTAAAATTAACGAGTAAACTATTGTTAATTAAATAGCCTTGAAGTAGATCTATATAACAGAATCTCCTTACCATTGCACATAAATAAAGACAGGGTTTTCGGGATTACATCGTTATTTAACTGAACGGTTTTTTTGTCAATCATAATATACGGACTTACATAATATGATCATTAAAATTAACTTGTTTCTTAACAACATATTTTTCTTAATAATCTTCAATGAAAATTTCGAAGAAATTTGTGTTTTTACTTTGATCAACTATAACTTTTTAACTATAAAAGTCTACGTTACTTAGCCGTGACAATTTTCTATTAAAATTAACGAGTAAACTATTGTTAATTAAACAGCCTTGAAGTAGATCTGTATAACAGAATCCACTTACCATTGCACATAAATAAAGACAGGGTTTTCGGGATTACACCGTTATTTAGCGGAAGGTCTGGATACGAAGTTTCCGATATAATTCCGGGTCCAAATGTAATAGTTCGTGTTCAATTACTGATAAAGCTCTCCTGATAGCAAAAGGAGCATACAAAATGTTATTATTGCTATTAATTAAGCGATCGAGATCTTAACTGAGTTAATTTAGACGAGTCGAATAAATACGCGTTATATGGGAATGTTTTATTATTATTTTGTTTTTTTTTTTTTTTATCTGGTTATTTGATTACATATTATGCTATAGAAGAACCTACTTATAGGTTAAGTTCTTCAGTTAAATTTTGAATGTAAATAAAATAAGGTATACCACTATTCTTATTATATGCGTATATAGTACATGCATATGCATATAATCCGTTACTAAAATACTATGTAACCTATAAAAGTAATTCTCTAAATTGTATCATTAAAAATTCCATCAAAGGAAACTAAAATAATAAGTACGAGTAAACTGTTATACAGTACAATTGGAAGACAACTACATACTTAAGAAAGTTACCTTATATCGTTAACTTGAATGCAATGCGGTGTATGTTAAGCAAATATAACCGTACAAGTTGTTACAGAAAAGATAAGCGTCATTTGAACAATACGCACAACTTTCTCAAAGAGATCTAGAAACTATGTTCGTAATACAAGCGTCTAAATTTTACATTCACATTAGTCGAGAATTTTGGTCTCGCGCTGATTTACGATTGAGTCTCGACTGAGGTGAACTTAGAACAAAAGGAACGCTAGAAATGGCATAGTTAGATTCATATTTTATTTGCTTTTGTTCTGTGAATTTAGAGAAATCATATTAAAACTAGTATTACAAGATTTATCGCTTGTCTGAATATTTTACACGTATTACCGGTTTACATATCCCTTCAACAATAAACCGTGATTTAGGGTTCTGACTCTGAGATTATTTACTCCCTCCGCCTGTCTAACACTCAGCCAGAGCTCAGAACAACGAGGCGCCGATTTGTTTATGCTAAACAACCTGCAACCGAACTCCGACATCGCATACTCAAAAATCATTTGCATATTTAAATAAAGCACGATTTACCAACACCTAATGTTCAACCTCGTATTGGCATTCAGTTTGAAAACTCAAGGATTAATAATCACTTTACATTGTTCAAGCAACTGTACAACCATTTTTTAGATATAAAAGTAACGATATTTCTATAGCAATCTGTTGCGCATTTTGTAACAGTGACGCTGTGACGTTCTTATTAATAACGCGAAGAGTTAACTGCATTCCACCACGACTGTTGCTAAACCAGCGGAATTTTAATTCGTCAAGGAGTTATTAAACGCGTAAAGTTACGGCGGATCTCAAGCGAACGGTAAATTAAGTGAATTTGCTCTTAAGCTCGAGGGGAGGACTCCATTTTCAATCTGATCATCATCATTTAAACTGTTTTAATTACACCGTCTTTAATCGATATCTACGGAACTTCCATTAATTTATATGTATTTTTTTTGTTTCAGGTAAGTGATGCTTCCAATTTTACTCTGCATTTTTTAACACTCGAATGGACTACTTTACATTGAAAATAAGGTTCCGCATAAAAAGGTAGGTAGTAAAATGAAGTAAAATGAGCGGGTCCCGTAAAACTCTTTTCATACAATATTCAATAGAAAATATTTTATTATACTGAGATTTCCACAATTTCTCGATAAATTCATGCTATATCTCCAGTTTTATATCCTTCTATAGGGCAAATTTGTTTCTTTTTCACGTGATTCAGTTATAAATCTAGAGCAACGCGTACGCTTCTTTGGTTACGAATCTATTTTATGACCGCATACGCCGAAGGTTAACCAATAAAACCTTTTAACAGCCGTAACTATTTCGTTATAAGATCTGAGTACGCAATAAAAACGAGGAAACAGAAATAAATCTAGGGGCACAATGGTCGCCGGGCGGCTCTCCGGGCAGCGTCTCTCGGAGAAATCAATCACGAAGGGCGCACGCTTTAATCACTTCAATTTAAGTTTTTCCCTCTGTCGATGGAACAAATTGATGGAAATAGTTGAAGGTTAAATATTGCGATTTGTCAAACCCGAGCGCACAAACTTCCTTCTACGTGCGCTCGACGGGAGTGATAAATCTCGCCAGTTCTGTGCCCGCGTTCCCTCAAAATCTTCAGCCATAAACGGCACGTGCACTGTTATCTATATTTTTGTAACGACCTACAAGTGAAAAAATGTTGTTGACGACGCTCCGTATCCGTTTCCTTTTTGTTCCGAGCGACACAGGTAGATATTGTTCGGATTAAGCAACGGCGCCATCATTTCGCCCGGGTTTCGCACAACTTTGCGAGTCATCGTTTGTATTCAGTTATTCACACGCAGCGCTTTATCTTCCCTTCGAAAACACGTCCCTGAATTAGAAATAAGCCTTCGTCCGCGCGGCACTGTCGGAGACAAGCTTCTTTCTAAACTAACCCGAAGATAAATTATTCCGGCACATTTCTCATCACGATCCATTCTTTCCTCCCCCGACAAAGCGTCGGTGAATCCCTGGGCCATACGAGCGTCCTTATCCACAAAATAAAATGACGTCTGGTGGCGCATTCACTAAGTAACACGGTCACACGCTTGCGACGTATGTGTGCGGGTCGTGTTCCGTCGCCGTGTATACGACGTTAGTATGAATCAGAGCTGATAAGCAAAGTGCGCAGATTTGCAGGATGGTGCGACCGCTTGCTTGCTGCCAAGTTTCTTGCGCCACGCCCACACATTTGCATGTTATGAACGGATGCTAGTGTTATTACGTTTTAATGTGGGCATCTTTCAAATGAGTACTCTAAAGACAATTTTGATTGCTTATCGTAGATACCACACTATGCATTTTGATATTCACTTGCTCGACTTTTGTTTTTACAACTAATGACGTTTCAGATAAAGTATTATTATAAATCTAAGCTCTGATTTAATCAGCTATAATTTTTTTATTAAATAATATGATTTACGTAGTACCGAATAAAATGAGCACTAGAACAGAGTGAAGCGATAAATCAGCGTTTGTTGTGAGTAAACAACCGCAGCGCGCTGCGTCCAATCATTAGTCAAAATACAGAGTGCAGCAAAAAGCGGACTAATTGCGCTCTTGAAGGACAAGGGCCACTACGCTCTGTCGCAAATCTACTTAGTCACGTTTAATAGTTTTTCTGTCTTCGAAATGCTCTCCACTCCCCGACTCAGCTATTTTTATTACCCTTGCAACGATTTATATCAATTATTTGTATCTTATAACGAAGGCTTACTCCGTGTTTTTATAGTAAATCCAGGTTAAGTTCCTCGAAAGAAATGTAAAAGTAGCCGGTATTTTATGTATTAAAATAACGAAATAGAAACTCACTCCAAAGGAATTTATATATGAACATTTTTCACTGTCGTCTCATTTGAAAATTAAAATTTCAAGTAGTTTTCTTTACATTTCCGTGTAGCACTTTCGAGAAGTAAACAGTTCACAAGTTACCCCTTTTTGTTGGTTGTAAGGAATTGATTTTTTAAATGGGAACAAGTTGCTTCGCAAAACTTGGGGAAACATGAAAAAACTATTCTAACACAAAGTTGGAAATGAAATTAGTTTAAGCGACAGGTTCATTTCAGTTTTTTAAAGGCGACCAGGTTCTGCAATTGCTAGGAGATTCCGTAGAAGTTTTCCAGTGCAGATTTTGATTACACACGCTCCTTCAGGAAACTTGCTGTCGGATAGGAATATTAAATCTTATTTAAGTTAGACATCCGCAGCGGTTCTCGTTGTTATTTCGAATAAGGTGCTTTATAAACTCTGAGTGCGCCGCTGTATTTCCCAATATTTTATTTAACCTCGGAATAAGTCTTATTCGAAAATACGTTACATCCTTGCGTCTGTATGTCTTACAACTGTTATCTGAAAATGAAAAGCGCATCTTAAAAATACTGTATCACTTCCAAATATTTAGAATATCATACGCGCTTTTAGTTCTTCGAATGAACGAGCGCCCATTTAGGCTGTTTGCTACGCTTCGTTGAGGTGAAATAGTACTGCACAATCTTCTGTACAATTTTAGGACCGCTTAAATTTTAATTGTGTTGTAAAAGTACGGTTATATAATCATTACGAGGAACAATACGGCAGCGGAGCGGGCTCAATGCGGGCCTCGCTCCTGCAGACTCACGTTACATGCTGCATTTGCCTAATTACAGCTCAGCTCACTGGTGTGACAATTCCTGATTACCGAAATGGTTATTTCAAGAGACGTCTACCATCTTCTGGATAAAATTTTACTAAAATGCCACAGTGACCTAACACTAAGTTCCTAATACGTTGAGTATTAGGAACTTAGTGTTAGGTCATTGTATCATTAAATTGTATCATTAACAAGTCTTGAAGCAAAAATTTTGGAATAACCCAAACGTAGGTAGTAAAGGTAGTGTCCGACTTTCAAATCCCTTCAGAGATCTTTCTTGCTTATCTCATATTTCTAAAAGTTATATTTAACAAGTTATGAAGTTAATACAAGTCGGTCCAACTGGCAGAGAGTGGGAAGACACAAAATATAGTTAGTGCAGTGAGCCGGGCAGAATCAATGGCGCCAAGGAGGCGGTGAGGGCCGGGAGCCGCGGCTTGTGTATTTTGGAAAACATCGGAAACTTTCGCACCCTCGGTTGCATTCCACTGACAGACATGATATCTTGTGGCACTTGGAAATCGTGCCCACTCCGCTTTACTAACTTACTTTGACAGCCGTGCGATGTCTGTGTCCAGATGAAACTTTAAAATCGATTTATCCGAATCAAATATAGAAAATTCCGGTTCATGCTGAATTTATTACTAATAGGACATTTATTTTATTGTTTCATAAGTAATCATTTAAAGTAAAATGTTTTATTCATTCAATATTCATTTCCATAAACGTGACTTGTAATATTGTAGGTCATTTTAATGTTATCTGAAGACATTGAAAACTTTAAACAACTATGATAGTTCCCGGAGTATTTTATAAGTCATTTGTTAAATACAATATAAATCAACGATAATGTTTTTATGTCTGTTAATATTTAAAGTCATCTTTATATTATATATCTTAAGCCTCGACTAAAACACTTTTTTTGCTGAGATTCGAATAAAAATTAGAATCTAAATACAGTTGCAGAGCCACCGTAAACATCGAGAGGCCCTTCTCGAACTCAGACGTTTTAATTTTATTAAACATCTCGCAGTGCCGGAGATAAAGTAGATTTCTTTTGCTGCCAAGTAAGAATTTCGACTCGTATAATAATTTAGATTACGTAGCAAGCAGTGAACGTTCATTATCGTTCTTTTGTACCTGATTTCGTAGAGATCTCATTCGGATAGAGCGGCATGCCGCGGCGCCGGCGCTCTCTCGAAATGGAAAGTGCGAAAATGAAATTATAAAGCCCCGCGATAAAAATAAATTAAATCGGATTTCACATTTCCCAGTAGCCAGGGATGAAGAACATTTTGTAGTCTGCGAATTCTTTTCTCTTTTATAATATTTATTTTAACAGTTGATTTGTATAATGAGAAAATTCTCACTGCGTTCATTTTTCCCCTCCTTAAGAATTTTTCTTTTTAATTCGATCTAGACTCTAATTTCTTTTCCTCCGTTGAGCTGTAAAAAATTAAAGCGGTAAGCATTCCGATAGGTTCCTTGAGACCCCTCTAGAATTGTGGAAAATCGTTCTATTCTCACCTACGATTATTCAAATTAGGAAGCGGTACGACAAAGACGAATGGTACTAATATCGCACCGCGCGATCGTCGGCGCGATAGTACGCGGTACGTGGCCTACACACGCGCTATAGATTCCGTCCAGCGATAAACCTGATTGATCTCCCTGATATGCTTTTTGCGTAAATACCTTCCTCAGCTAATTTTATATAGCAGATATATTAGAAACACAAACAGCGTCCTGTTTCAATAACAGAAAATACCGATGCTTTTGGCAATCCGTCTTCGTTTTCCTAACTTTTTCATTCAAACTTCAAACGAGGCCACGATATCCATTTTTATTGAAGATCGGATAAAATATTGTTTTATACGTTCTTAAAAATTTCTAAATGAAGTTTGAAATATACGCGACGGAACACATTTAAAGCGAAGGTCAGATAAGTTGTTAGATCGCTATGTCATTAAAAGAAACAAACATAATGCAAGAGTAAACACCGGATCATTACTGATTGTAGGAAAGTTTAATTCTATTTTCGCCTTCTTCATTTAAAACGAAACAATGTAGATAATTATTATTTTTATTGCTCATTCTATGTCCAGTAAATCGGGTCGGCGATCCTTGGGGATGTTTTACTGAGCCAACCCCACTTAATAGTCCCGGCTAGGCAGGGGTCAACACGACCGTTGCTGTATTTGTGTTTTGTCTTACAAATAAATTTCGAAATATTAATTTTCAATAATGAAATTTATTTCAATAGTAATTATTTAATTATATGTAAATAATATATAAATAATATTAAAGAATTGAAAATCTTTTCGTATCGACATTATGTTTTTAAATAAAAGTTTTAACAAAATAACAAATATTGAATTCGTATCTGTATAAATAAATAAAATTGCCTAATAAGAGTACCTACACAAAAGTAGCTAATGGAATAGTAAAAAAGGTTTTCATGTTATTTTACTATCGTATTATCTAGATACAATAACATTTCCAACAGGGATCTAACAAAAAATAGTGTGAAATAAAAATGTGAACATTTACTAAGATATTATCTGACTAGAATGTATCACACAATTTCGCTATCCCCATCTGTTTCCGTGATTTTTAAAATAACTCTGTGACGTTTTAGTGAATTGAAGTTATCTACCTGTGTACTGTACTCGAAAGTGCATTACCAAATTGCTTACCAACCGCTTTCACAGGCGAAAGAGTAATTTTACGGCAGAGACACCTCAGTTTTGGCACAAGATTTGTAACAAGACGACGTCGCCGTCGAATCTAGGACAAGTCGAAAGATTTTAAAACTAAGCAACAGATATGGACGTCAAAAGTTTCAAAAAATTTTGCTCTTATTTCTTTCCTTACAAAGCCATCTTATTTTTACGTCAATTTCAATTTGTTCCACCAAATCCTGTTATTTGAGAGCGGGCTTTGAAACTTAAGTTTATTTACACAATATCATTTTTCATTCGGATGTTTGTTTTTTTATTTATATTTTTATTATAAAATAATTTCAATCTATCCTACATGTACGTATATTTCATGAAATTAGAATTTCAGAGTATGAAATATCGGGATAAGGGTGTGGACGCTACACAGGTGTCTACCCTCACCCCCACCTCTTACAACCCCTGTCGCAAATCATGATTTTCACCCACTGAATTCGACAACGAGAATCTAACATACACATTTTATTTAATAGAAGTGCAGTTTTTCAACCTTACTGTATTTTAAATCCCTCAATTCAACTTGCATCGAATATATGTCCAGAGACAGATGCAAGTTTATCCAGCTCAAAAAGACATTTTTTAAAAAATGTTTCAAAAGAAAGTACATTAGAAAAATTAAAAGCAAAATGTCAGAGCGATTAGGTAAAATGGTTTATTCATAAAACTCGCTGCATTTCTTGCGAAGTAACGTAGGCCTTAATTCCAAATTTAGCGCAAGTAGAATAGAGGCTCCGGCGCGTCACTAAGAAAACGTGTCTCTTTAATCTTGTCACAAAAGCCTTACCTGAATCAGCGGGGCCACGAGCACTCTCCGAGGTACAAACGTGGAGGAATGAAGCGGAAGAGTGCCCGGCACTCTGAATTACTTCCTAATGAAAAGAGCTGAGGAGTAGGACAGAGTGGGATGGAGAGTGTTCGTCACGCGGCCGCTAACGAATGCGGTGGGCCACTCGACTCGCTCGAGAGCCCTATCTAAGTATACGCCATGTCGCATGCGACTTCGCGGCTTATTAGTATTGTTAGCTAGCCTCGCACGTTTTGTCGAACGTTCTCACCGCAAACTAAACCGACTTTTGACGTCAAATTACGTGCTAATGATTCATAAATGCGAATTTCAAAATATATTACATATTGAAATATCATTTAGAATTACGCGAACTATTCGAATGCCTAATTTCATTACTCGTCACGGTCTATTAATAACAATATTATCTCTTACATCTTTTGAACGTTTAATTTACTAAATCATTAAGTAAACCATTAACGAAATATTGTTTTTGTAATTTGTACTTTCTTATCAATCATCGCGAACCATTACGAGATCTGGCGATAACAATAAGACTATTGTAGAACAATACGAAAAGCAATTAAAATTCACGCAATTTTACGCTTACGGTAAATACTTGCCTCGATTTATGAAAATTACCTCAAGCAGTATTATGGCTTCATAAAATTATATAAAAATTTTATTACAAATTTAACTATTGTAACATCATAAAGCATGAAAAAATGGATGAAGTTAAAATAATTATATTTAAGCAAATAATATTAAGAGAAAATTATGCGTCAACCCGGGATTTTTGTCCACTGTCGATATCTTGTAAGTGGAGTTAATTTTTGTCTCCGTCATTCCAAAAATACGTTTTATCCAGCTTTAAGAAACTATACGAAACAAAACACGTCAGAGCTCCATTCGAAACTTGTCAATGCTCGGAGACAATGAGCGAGTTCCAAGTTTCGGAACAATATATGGTTTTGACAGTTTTATATAAATAGAAGTTGCCAAAATGTTTATTAGTAGCTTGAAACAAACCATAACCGGTGAAGCGGTCGACCGATTGTAATCATTCGAATATCGCTCGATTGTATATCCATTGCGAGATCAAACATTTTTATTTGTTTGCCCACTCAACCGCACGACTGAAACTAATAAAGAGAAGTTTCGATTAAATTAATACTGGTTTTATTTTCGATTCGCATTTGCTGTTCGACGCGAAAGGTTTTTTCGTAACGCGTTCCCTCTGTTATCGATACCGGACGATGATTGGTCAAATGTTCCCTAGCAATTTCGACTTAATCTCGTTTTCTTTTGTAGATTTGTCTTAATGTTGGCCGTTTTATTTTAGTAAATTATTTCCTTATTCTATTTTTAACTTTTGTATTAACATGAAAATTCTTCGAACTTAGGCAGTTTATTTATATTAATGTATTTCTTAAATCGTATTATTGCAAATACTAACTTTGTTGTAACTGATATATTGTTAATGACAACAAACTTTACTTTTCTCTATCTTAACTTATATCATCTACGATTCTTCCGTTCTGATAACTCAGCATCGTTTTACTTTACCTCACTAAAGCAACAGCAACATTACACAGAAAACGTAAAAATATTGTAAAAAAAATACCCGAATACCAATAGTTATAAGTCAAGAATACTCATCAAAATTATACAGTAAGGTACAAAGTTTAATAAGCAGCAACCGCAAAGGCGATTTCGTGTTGAGAGCCTAACGAGGCTGGTGTGCGCCGAGCTTTAATAAAATGCTTACAGTTTGACAAGATAATTGATTCGTGATTGCATTTACGTGTTGCAGCGCGTTAAAAATCGCGTTTCTGTTAATTTAATACTGTTACATGTCATTTACAAGCAACACTCGCGTTTTGTTACCGTTTCAATGTGTAAATTTATTTCCACGTTTACGTTAAATGAATTAATTTATGTTAATTTTACTTCTAAATAATCCCTTTTTTCAATGAAATGTGCTTTAATTTTACACGTTTATTAACGCTGAATTTGAAATATAAAGGAATGTTTATTAAAACATTGTTAATTATTTTGTAACATGTAAACTATTGGCAGCGCCTATATAATTTTAAAGCAAAACTTTTTTCCGTACGTTTTAAATTCGATAAATAGCCTCGGGAAAATAATTTGCACATTCAATCGGAAAAAATAAAACGTTGCAAAAAATTGTCGTGAAACTCATTATCATTGTATTTTATTAATATTATTAAAAAAGAAATTGTTATTAACCGTAATTAACTGAATCGAAAACTCGTAAAATTTTATTTAAATTGTTCCTACAACAATAATGTATAAAATCAAATAAAACGTGCCATATCAGTAAATATGTATGCCACTTCCTTTCCCAATTAAAAACAATTACCGGCCACTGTGGTATTCTTTTAACGTTTAATACATTTTCAATTACACGCGATGAATATATCTGGAATTATATCATAAGAAAATTCCGTGAATCAATCGTTAAGTGGCGTAATGGCTTTGTAGATCTCATTAAACACAAGTGCCGCCCAGCGATCTCGATATCGTCCCCGCTTTCAAATGATTCAATCGAAAACCGTGATATAGAATTAAAATTCCCTAATCTTTTGTTCGATGAAATTTCACGGAAGTCGTACAGACGAACGGGCGCACAAGACGAATCGATAGGATCCGACGAAACTCCCTGCAAATCGAACAGTCGTTAATGAAACTTCCCGTGCGCAATTAGGTAACCGTCTTGGTTTTATTAAATTTAATCAAGAACTTGTGTAATATTACACAGATTGGACCAATCGAGCCGTGTACAAGTTTCGATAACGTTGTAGTTGCGAACTAATTTCGGAAATAAGCGGAGTTATCTCGGTTTCTGCACGATCGCCTTATAAAAAGAGGATCAGTGTTTAACGAGACGAGCTGATAAATGGCGTTTTGATAGGAGCTCAGAGCTCTTGTACGGATTTATATTATGCGTACCTATTCGTAGCTATTACTTCATAAAATGAAGATTATTGCATATGGAAACTATATCACGATCGAATTTAAGTAACAATAGATAGACAGATACTCCAAAAGAATTTTATTTATAAGCTTTAATAATATACATACGCTTAGATATTAACAAAAGGCGGAACGGATGAAAAGAATGACGAAAATAAAGATATAAGAAGACTAATATTTAGATGTGGATCGTACGCTTGTAACACATTCGAAATTGCTAGCTGGTGTATGTAGAACGCGTTATCGACAGTGATAAGCCAGCCCGGAAGCCCGTCATCGTCCGCCCGCCGCCGGCTATATCTGAGTTACATTACACCCGCTCGCTTCAAAATTATTTCGGATATACGCTTTATTTTCTTCTGTTAAATAATTTTCCAACATTTTACAAGAAAAATGTGTTACATTTAAAACGTAAAAATCCAGAACTCCGCACATTGAAACCGACAATTCCGAGCCGTCTTCGCGAGCCAAACAAAGATTCCGAAACTAACTCCCCGCCATTATATAAGGCACCTGAAAACCACAAGCGCAGTTTCGAAACAAGTATTGCACAATTTAAAACAAAGCCATAGATGGGACAGAGCAGCATTACCATAAACTGCGGGTCGGTGGAAGCGTAAAATTGCTTTTTTGAACTCACACAATGTTACCACTATTAGGAGTTAAGAAAAAGTTGAATAAAGGTGGCGTAGAGACGGCATGCGGTCTTGACGATGTAATCACATTCCGAGGTAAAGTTGGGTTAGTTGATGCAGAACAGAGTCACCTTTGCGCTGTTTACAAAGCTTGCGCACAACTTCGCTCCGAGCGCAAGATTAGAAGTATTTACGTAACTCAAGTTAAAACCCGCGAACGTGCTTTTTAGCAATTCTACGACTTCTGCGAGGAATACAGGATAGCTATCAAGACCTCTTTAAAACTCCTTACCGTGCATATGATACTAAAATAAACCGTTACATGCGGAGTTCTTAGTCGTTCCGTGAATTCAACTACGTGGAATTACTATGACAAAATTAGAAGCATTTGAAAGAAGTGACTACATTTATTTTTAACGTTTTGTTTTCAACAACAAACTTTAAAGAATCGTTATATATTTTGTTACTTTACGAATTTGCTATTTATAGTTATTAAAATTTTAAATCCTTACTACCGTCTATAAGTATTTATCACTCTTATGTGTATCCACGCATGAAACTCCGGAAGGAGCTAGTTCCGTTTACCTCCTGCGAAGGTGTGCGTGAACATATATTCCGTTCGGCCGCCACCAACAATTATAAGTACGTGATCCACGGCAATAACACTTACCCCTTCCGAGACCCATAGATTACAGATAAAAATCCAAACAATAAAACGAGGCCTATAATTGAAGTTTTGATATATCATCGATGCGGTTATTATCTACCTGTCATCACTTTACTAATTTATGAAAGTGTTAATATTTATCGGTTTAGTTAATAACGATGTTATATAGATATTTATGTTGTTTTATTTTTCAAATGCAGAAACATACTATTTTATTTTGCGCGCGCAAAAATTTAACAATTGAACAAAATTACGAAAAGTTGTAATAATGC